>JAAEAF010003934.1:0-66003 GCA_011037195.1 Triatoma infestans
GGCCAGTCCTCATTTTGGAGGCTTCTGGGAAGCGGCTATTAAATCCGCCAATCACCATCTCACCCGCGTCGTGGGTGATCAGCGCTTCACTTATGAGGAGCTGCTCACCATGATTACCGACGTAGAAACGATATTAAACTCTCGCCCCTTGTGCACCCTCTCTTCCGATCCGAACGATCCGGAACCCCTAATGCCCGGCCATTTTCTGGTCTTCCGCCCTCTCACCGCACCTCCTGAACGCGATGTTACCGCCCTCAATATAAACCGCCTGTCCCGTAGGCAACTCACCCAACGTATTCAACAGGACTTTTGGAGGCGTTGGCACCAGGAGTATCTTCATACCCTCTAGCAACGCACGAAGCGGCTTCTCCCTGTTACGGAGGTCGCGCCGGGCAGCGGCGTCATCAGGAGAATGTTCCGCCGCGCCAGTGGCCTTTCGGCCGCATCACCGCCATTCACCCTGGCCGTGACTCCATTAGCCGTGTCGCTGACATCCATACCGCTTCCGGCATTATCCGCCGTCCGCTCGCCAAACTCGTTCCGCTCCCTTCCCAGTAACCGCTGAAGCCGAGCCTTCAGGGCGGGATGTTGGGTCGGTGCGTGCGTGCCTTATTACGCACCATACTCCCCCTCGCGCGAGCGCCCGCCCGTGCATGTGGGCGGCCTTCCTAGAACCACTAAGCTCTTTTTCCCCGACCACTTTTCTCTCTTTTTTTGTCCCTTCCGTTATTGCATCATTATGCCATATGTTTCCTGTCTATTTTTTTGCCCCTTCCGCATTCAGCTCATACACTCTTTCATTCTTCTTCTGAGACGAGTTCTGTGCTTAACACTTATATATTTCGATTTGCAAGTGGCCACATGCGCCTGTGAATTCTCTGGCATTTTATTCGCACCTTCGCCGTGCGTCTCCATTCCGCATCATCAACCTACGATTCTACCTTCCACGCCCAGGTTGTTGCGCCATCATTCGCCGATTGCACAGCAGCGATCACCGCCGCTATATAACACTCTCATCTCTCTCCTTCTACGTCTCAATTTCTTTATCTCATTACTCCTTTGCCCCCACTCACTGATCCACACACACACATACAGTCAACATGTAAAACACACATACACGCCACATCTTCCTAAACGTCCACCTTTCGCCTCAACTTTGCCGCTTGCGCATTCAACATCACCACTGTCAAGGTAAGTTTCATCTCTTTTCTCTTTAATTTTATTTATTGTTTATTTTTTGTATTTAATTTCTTGGCGCACGTTCGCCATCTCGCCTTGGGCGTCTGCCGCGCAGACAATAAGGTACTAATTAAAGGATTAGAGAAATTATAATTTATAAACCAATATGTTTCAAAGACTTGTATTATCAATTTAGAAGACTTTGTGTGCCCTAAAATTGTATATTATGTTCAAATGTCTATTTCATAATAATAAAAATTGAAAATGTGCAAACGCTCAGGGTATTGAACTTGCATTACAGTATCTGGGAAATAGATTAAAGTTTAAGGAAAATAGTAATAATACATTTTGAAATGGCCTGTGGTGATATAATAATAGAATGGTGATGTGGTGATATAATAATAGAATGGTGATGTGGTGAACTATTGTCTATTAAGAAAAAATCACTAACGAAAAACATGCTGTATATTATCAATAATATTGTAAAATTAAATATATGTACAATAAGTTATTTTGAATCAAGATTGTTTTGTTTTGTTTTTATTAATTTCCTATACAATCGGTGCGCAAGAGAGAATGAAAAAAAGAAATTATTAATTCTATAAAAACTACTGGTCCTCTAGTTTAAATACTAAGCTTTTTCCTTGCTCTAATTATCATAAATAGACAATATTCAATATAATGAAATCGATATGTGTTATTAATATACTTGAAACAACTCTTCTTATACGATTGAGGGAGGGGGTAAGTAGTGGTTGAGGAAGTATGTGAGGAGGGGTGTGGACGGCCGCCCTGTTGTGCATAAAAGTGTTTCAGAACCTGTCAATTGCACCTACTGCCAGCAAGGAAGGAACAATTAAAGAAACTAAAATAATTAATAATAAATTAAAAGGTGATTACTCTGGTCTTCATTAAAAAAAAAAAGATATCAAATGAGGAAGAAAAAGAAGTCTAGGGAAGAAAAAATAGATTTAATATTATTTGCAAACTATTTAGGAAAAAAACTGAAGAAGACGTGACGAAATATAATCAGGAACTAATCCAGGACATCATCCAGAAAGATATGGCGGTGAACAAATCTAGAAAAATGCTAATGCCCGGACAAACTTGGATTCCAGCCTTATAAAATAATGGTCAGATATATAGAAATCGAGAACTGGTACTTGAAAATGCAACAGAATTCTATCGTGAACTTTATAGAGAGCTGACAAACATAAAATCCTACTTAACTGCAAATTCTGTTGATGAGGAAGCATTTCCATTCTTCTTAGAACACGCAATAGAGACTTTAATAAAATCACTAAAAAATGAAATAACAGGAAGTAATAGAATAACCAATGAGGCATTAAAAACGGTCTTGCCTATAAGATTAACCTACTTAACCTCCCTTTTCTACCAAATAATCAAACAAGAAAACGTCCCTGAAAAGACCTTATTGGCGATCATCAGACATTATTTTATTGCATAAAAGAGGAGAAAAAGCAGATTTAAACATTTATAGACTAATTATTTTAGTACCAACCACGGAAAATTATTTTCAACTGCTATTCAAAACAGATTAAAAAGTATTTTTGAAAGAAACCTCAGTTGAACAGGCAGGATTCAGCGTTTATTTGATTCCATAACAGGAGTGTATGTACGACTGCCTAAGAAAACAATATATAGACAATAGAGTCATTAACAAGTAGGGGAGGAATTAGAGATCCTGGGTTCGAGTCCACTGCTATCCTTGATTTTTTCTTCCTGAAAGCCTCTACAGATCACTGGACAGTGTTGTAGCGAGGGAACACTGTCCGGAGGCCGGCAGTGCACTGAGAAGGCTCCGGGCCTAATGACCATAGTTAACACGCCTTAAATTAAAAAAAAAAATTAATATATTGCAGAACAGTTACAGCCAGAGTCAAGCGAGGATAGTGCTGGAAAGACCGGGGGACTACTCATTGGAAAAAGGAGTCAAGCAAGGCGACCCACTCTCACTAAGTCTTTTTAACTCCGTATTGGAAAAGGTGTTCAGAGAACCTGATTGGAGGGAAAAGGGATAAACGGCCTCAATTTAACAAATTTGCGTTTTGCCGATGACATAATAGTTTTTACCAAATCATAGAAGAACTGGTGGGGATGATAACGGATTGACATATTAAGGGTAAACAGGCTGGATTAGCCCTAAATCCTGATAAGATAACTCTTATGAAAAATAAGCAAAGACAGGATATTTATCTAGAAAAACAAAGCTAAGCTGGGTCATCGAGGCTGTTTACGAAGGCCAGATCATATCATTTGAAAAGAGTATTACGAAAGAGATGAATAAGCGTATCATTTTATGCTGGAAAAAGAACTGGGCCATGAGATTTATCTTTAAAAGCGATTGGCCACTTGAAATGATAATTTCAGCATATCAGAAGTGTGTTGTACTTTGCCTGATGTGTGGCTCACAGATCTGTCTCTTTCTAAGAAAAATATTTATTTCTGCAAGTAACTCAACAAGCAATTGAAAGATGTATTTCAAATTAATCACAAAGACAAAATTAGAAACAAAAAAAAATTAGACAATAAAACTAATCAAGAGAACAAAGTGGAAGTGGACCGGACATGTAACAAGACTAACTCACGACATATGGATAGCAAGAGTGACAGACAGGACACTGATAAATAACAAACGGAAAAGAGGACGACAATATCTAAGATGGACTGACGAGCTGGAGACAGAAGTTGGCACTAACTGGAGAAGAATAGCACATGATAGAGAAGGTTGGAAGAAGCTAAGAGAAGACTTTGCCCAGAAATGTGCCTAGTATCCAAAACTTACTCGGCCATCCCATTTTGTAATACTTGTAATGTCTCAATAATCCGTGCAACATATTGTAATTGAGTGCGCATTATATCATCGAAGTAGAAAATTGAACAAGATTCCGAATATCTTGTCAGAAGCTCTGAAAGATGATCCAGCTATCATCGACCGGGTGATAACATTTTTAAAAGAAATTAAAGTTTATACAAAAATTTAGTAGAAATAATAAATTTGAATTTATATGTGAATAATTTATACTTGTAGCTATAGCTGTACATAACATATTTTAGATTTTAGGCTAAAGATATAGGGGTAGAGGAATATTGAGTACTCCATCCCTCCCGAATAGTATACGCATGATTGCTGTGGTGTGAATGTATTTATTAGAATGAAAGTATTTATTGGAGAACTTGTAGTTATGAATGAAAGCGAATGTGTGAGTGAGTAATGCAAGCGCTAATATCGGCCATAAAGGAAAAACAATAAACTGGAACGATTATTGCTAATTCGGGAATCATTTTTTAGTACAAAGGATACGATGGGAACAAACATGCAACGCCAAAGCATAATAACCGCAAGGTTCAGTAAAAAAACTTACAAAAAACATTCATTTAAATTTGTATTTTCTATTATAGTTCATAGAAAACAAAATTTTCATTATTTTATAAAATGTAAAATTTGATTTATTTATTAGTTACGATTTATTTATTTGTTAGTTTGATTTATTAGTTATTTATTTTATGTACTTACATTAATTAATCATTTATTTTATTTCATACAATTTTATAGAAATTCAATTTAATTTACGATTTTGATTGCATATATGTATATTTTGGTAATAAAGGCTTATTATTATTGTAGGTTTGTAATCGGTACCATATCGCTAGAGCTGGTGAGGGATATTACTCATTCCCCGTTTACCTTAATATTGAAAACATTTATGTTACCTTTGTTTTGTTTTCAGTTTCCTTGTGCTCATAAGGGCAGGAATGAGGATCTTTTTTAGCTCCATAAATTTCTGTCATTTCAGTTATTGTAATCGCAAAGCAGAATCTCAGCATATAAGAGACCAAGAGACAAATACAACATTCTACTGATACCACCCACCTTTGCGGCACACATCCTATAAAAAACATTTCATATAAATATCCTGATTAAGGCTAGAAGTACATATCTTAATTCAGTAACTTACTGAAAATTAGATGTGGAAACTTCATGAAAAGTAAATATTTCAAGCACACGATCAAAAAATTAATTTTTTAATAAATAATTATAGCATAGCTAATAAATCATATGCCAATAACTGTTTTTTTTATATATATATATATAAGTTATTGATACTACCTAGGGAACGTTATAACGTTATAAAGAGAGCTCTTCATTTATTTAGATATTCAACATGAATAACCAAAAAGCAACTGGTTATGATTATCCTGATAGTTTTTTTAAATATCCACAAGAAGTAGAAACTAGAAAAAGAGGTGTTCTTATTTGGACATATTACACCATTTAAATCGCTATCCAATCTATTATGGAACATTTTAATGAAAGGTGTCCTCACGCGTTGGTCTAGTGGCTAGCGCACTCGCCTTTGGTGCGAGTACTCAGGGTTCGATTCCTGATAGGGCCAACTCGATGTTGCTCAGCAACGTGAAAAAAGTAGGAAGCTGCAGTTGGTAGCGCTCCTAGGTAGCGAAGGCCGGAACTAAACGGCGAGGGAACTGCGACGTGCTTACCACCATACGTCCCCCATACAAATCGCCGTCTGGCAAGCCTGATGTAGGGCATGGGCTGTTGTGCCATAGGTTTTTTTTTTTTTACGTTACTGAAAGGTAAATTACAAGAAAAACACAATAGTTTGGATGCCCTTGTTTCTTAAAGTGAGGCACGAGAAAGTAGGCATAGAAATTATTAAGATAATTTAGGAATTCAGGTAAATGTATTTTCTCTTTGTTAATCATTAGATTTAAGTATAACAATAATTATAGCATAGCTAACAATCATATGGATGCCAAAATAATTGATTTTACGTAAGTTATTCATGTTTTGATGTTTGTTACGACCGCTTTATTTGACGTAAAATGGATGTTGAGGTTCGGTCACAAAAAACTCTTTTTTCAAATTTTCGTAACTATTTCCTTTATTGCCTTCTTCAGGGTCTGTACAAAGGTTTCAAAGCAAATAAAGTATACACAAAAATATAAAAAAACGTAGGTGGGATATGCTAAATAATAGAAGAGAGGTGATATTTAAGAGCAATTTCAAGAACACATGAATAAACGACCACGTTATGCTTACAATTCACAACTCATTTATCAACAATATAAACAACTTTCATAATATAATAATATTCATAACTTCTTTTTTAAATTTAAGGCGCTTCAACATCTATGGTCATTAGCGCCCGGAGCCTTCTCAGTGCATTGCCGGCCTCCGGATAGTGTTCTCTCGCTACAGACAACACTGTCCATCACCGAACAGTGGAGCTGTAGAGGCTCCTAGGAAGAAAAAATCTAAGGGTAGCACTGGACTCGAACCCAGGACCTCCGCGTGGGAGTCCAACACGCTAACCACTTAGCTAATCCCTTTCCTAATATTCATAACTGAATAGAATAGAACAACTTTACTGAAAATATTATATTAGCAACTGTTCATCACCTCCCCCCCCCCCAAACATTCACGATCACTTAATGATTAAATAATAATAATAATAATAAAAACTTTCTTGCCTCTATATCGCTACAACTAGCAACTCATCGATTAGTAAACTATCGGCAGCCCAAACATCGATTTCCGGCACACCCTATCCGCGATTTTATAATCCACTCTACATTCGGCCATCCTACTCTCAACCTTGTCCTCGAGGATACATTGATTTGAGAGATGTGAATGCCGTACCTCTGTCGGATATTATTCTTCTTGCCGAAAATTATCGCTTGCTTCGTAAGACTATTTACCACTTATTAGCGTCTTCCTTCGTTGGGTAGAGCCACACGAATTTCGAAAACGCATCCACTACAACGAATACTTGGCAATCTCTCTTTTTAATATTTGTTAGAGGTCCTACATGGCCCACATATAGGTATCCAACGGCAATTCGCCTTACTTATTGGAATGAGGTAGCCTTCCTGCTTTCCTGATTTTCTTTCCGCCAATATACATTTTATACAATTTCCTATCATCATTTTCCCCTTACTGTTCATCTTTGAAAAGTAATTATCTCTTTTTAGAATGGTCAAAGTCTTCGAGGGCGAAAAATGACCCCGTTCATGTGACGTGGGGTTTCTTTATAAAGCCTCTTCCTAGTCATGACCTCTCTATGCACATTTTTACTACTTACTTGTTTGTAAATGCCTTTTTTAGAGTTCTGTCCATTGGATCGCAAGGATTCAAATTTTTTTCATAATTTAATAAATAGAGCGGCTGAAGACATTAATAATTGTCGCGCATAAATTACCTTCTGTACTTCAGATCACTGGCATAGCTCACTAATTTCATTAAATTCCTTTATCCAAGTTGTTATGCTTTTAAACTTATCGTCTCCACTAAAAGTACTAATAGATTGATTCTTCAATATTACGAAATGAAATAAAAGGTGTACTTACTTGTCTTTCTCTTCTCCTTCATTAATATCATATTCTTCGTCGTCTTCTTCATTTTCGAATTCATTATCTTCAGTTTCTTCATCATCTTCAATTTTATTATTGTCTAAATCTTTAGATGGAGAATATCGAATGTTTTTCATAAACTTCTCTGCATCTTTCTCTTCTCCTTCATTAACATCATATTCTTCGTCGTCTTCTTCATTTTCGAATTCATTTTCTTCAGTTTCTTCATCATCTTCAATTTTATTATTGTCTAAATCTTTAGATGGAGAATATCGAATGTTTTTCATAAACTTCTCTGCATCTTTCTCTTCTCCTTCATTAATATCATATTCTTCGTCGTCTTCTTCATTTTCGAATTCATTATCTTCAGTTTCTTCATCATCTTCAATTTTATTATTGTCTAAATCTTTAGATGGAGAATATCGAATGTTTTTCATAAACTTCTCTGCATCTTTCTCTTCTCTTTCATTAACATCATCATATTCTTCGTCGTCTTCTTCATTTTCGAATTCATTTTCTTCAGTTTCTTCATCATCTTCAATTTTATTATTGTCTAAATCTTTAGATGGAGAATATCGAATGTTTTTCATAAACTTCTCTGCATCTTTCTCTTCTCTTTCATTAACATCATCATATTCTTCGTCGTCTTCTTCATTTTCGAATTCATTTTCTTCAGTTTCTTCATCATCTTCAATTTTATTATTGTCTAAATCTTTAGATGCAGAATATCGAATGTTTTTCATAAACTTCTCTGCATCTTTCTCTTCTCCTTCATTAATATCATATTCTTCGTCGTCTTCTTCATTTTCGAATTCATTATCTTCAGTTTCTTCATCATCTTCAATTTTATTATTGTCTAAATCTTTAGATGGAGAATATCGAATGTTTTTCATAAACTTCTCTGCATCTTTCTCTTCTCCTTCATTAACATCATATTCTTCGTCGTCTTCTTCATTTTCGAATTCATTATCTTCAGTTTCTTCATCATCTTCAATTTTAGAATTTTCATAAACCAAGACCGCCCGTATGACTTTCAGAGAATTTATATTTTCAATAGTTAATTCGGACATTGTCTATAAATATCAAAACCGTAATAAATAATTAGAATATAAATTAGGATAGGTTCTTTATTTTATGTTCATTTTTTATACTGATTTTTGTATGATTTGAGATGAAAATATATGTTTTAATAGCTATTGTTTCACGTTGTTTTACGTCGATATGTAGGAGTATGTAATGAAAATATACGATAAAATTACAATTCAACATATTTTTTTTTTTTATAATTTTTAAATTTTTATATTTCTACTCACCAAAATCATCATCAAAGTCTTTTGATCCATCCCACCAACCTTCCCACCCTTAAACCCCCTATTCCCCATCTCCCGCAACATATTATTATAGAAGGATATGACGTTATCATTGTGATGTCACAGACAACATCGATATTACAAAATTACCACTGTTCAATTTTTTTAATTTCAAATCATAATCCCGAACGAGCCCCCCAAAATATATAGGTGGGATATGCTAAATAATAGAAGAGTGATGATATCTTAAGAGCAATTTCAAGAACACACTAAATAAACGACTACTATTTGTTGTAGACAACGTTATGTTTACAAATTCACAACTTATTTATCAACCATATAAACAAACAACTTTCATAATATAATAATATTCGTAACTGAATAGAGCAACTTTACTGAAAATATTAGGTGTTATTAGCAACTGTTCATCACCAACAAAAAAAAAAAACAAAAAAAAAACACTCACGATCACTTAATTATGAAATAATAATAATAATAAAACTTTCTTGCCCTCTATATCGCGACAACTAAGCAACCCATCGATTAGTAAACTATCAGCAGCCCAAACATTGATTTCCGGCGCACCTATCCGCCATTTTATAATTCACTCCACACTCCTATAAAAATAACAAACTAAATATATATATATATATATATAAAAAAAAAAATAAATCAATAAAAGTATTATACATAGCAAATTGAAATTTATCTTGAACTATTGGCTATTATAGCAGAAAAAATCAGAATTAATCTACAACTCAACGATTAAAATGTAAAAAACATGTGGTATATAAGACAGTAAAATATGAAAATCTAACATAAGAAGTGTATTTACAAATATTTTCCTATTTGAATTTCTTGAAAACTATAGTTTAACTTGTGATAATAGCAACATCAAGTGTTACAGAAATAGGGTGTGACTTATTGTGTAAGACATTATTATGTCTTATTGTGTATGTTGTTTAGGAAATTCGAGGAGACTGTTATAACTGAAGAATAGGTTATTGGTATCGGTACTAAAAATTGATAGCTGATTTATTTTTTTTAATATATATCATTTCCAATATAAAACTAAATATGTTTGCAATTTAATTCAGTGAATCAAACACCCACACACAAGGACCAAAAGCAAAAAACAACGTTTTTGAACTCAGAGGACCTCACAACGGATATTTCCGGTGAAAACTCTGTTTCGAAAATTTGACGCGATTACTACTATACTTCCTCTAACAGCCAGTTAGAGAAAGTCAAAATTGAAGGAAGTATATTGAATAAGGTTATTAATACAACACCTCTAACAATAAGATTAAGTATTAAGGTTTTAGTTTTAGATAAAAGATTTAGTGTTTTGTTAGTGTAGTGAGTGTATTAGTTAGAGTGTTTTCAATTTCCATTTGGAAATATTGTGCAGTTAGTAAATTTTCATTTGGAAATGTTATTATATAATAGTGATTGTACTGCATTAACTCCATTTTATAGTTTTATTTTTGTTTTTTATTTATGTTTAGTTTATTTATATTTATTTTTAGTTCAATAAGCAAGCATGTAGCAGGGGTGCGCAAGGCTGGGCGATCGCAAGGATTATGAGGAGTCCGAAGATGAAGGCCTTTTCCTATCGTAGAATGTTTACATCTGAAAATGAGTCATTACATATCAATTTAAATTCTTACAGCTAACATAATGTATTCATGGACAGCTAATTAATAATTTAATAAAAAAAAAAAAAAACCTATGGCGCAATAGCCAATCAAGGGCCAAGGCTTGCCAGGCGACGATTTGAATGGGGGAGGCGTGTGGTAAGTACACCGCACTTCCCACGCCGCTTAGTTCCGGCCTTCGCTACCTAGGGCGCTACTAAATGTTGCTTCCCACTTTTTATCGTGATGATGGATCAACACCGACTTTGCCCTCAAGGGAATCAACCCTGAATTCTCGCACGAAAGGCGAGTCAAGGCCACTAGACCAACGCGTGAGGACAAATTTAATAATTATTAGTAAAAAAATTCTTATATCTAAGATTAATATAAATGAAATAGCTAGTTTGAAGGGAATGCATACTTATTTCGGGCCATTTGTTTAGATATGAGTTTCCTTCAGCTCACTGTGTTTCATTGATACCTTTAATATAAAATTATATTAATATGACAAAACAATTAAATATTGCAAAAAACCTGATGTGAAACATTCACAAGACTTTCTCTTAATCCAATTTACATAGTTACATAGTCTGTATCTTTTCTAGTCTTATATATAACGCTTCTTCTTAGTATAATTTACAATATTTTTTGTGGATTTTAAGTCATCCTTTGAATTCTTCGGACCGGAATACTCTGCATTACAAACAGCATACTCTTGGCCTTTTTTACAAATTTGTAAGAAATATACTGCAAAGGACTATTTTTTGGTGGCATTAATGTTAGATGCTAGCTCTACGTAGATGATATTGTTCTTCTGTCTACGGACATCCATGTTTTTCAAGTCATTATCAACAGACTGGCTACATATTCACGAGTTATGGAATCTGGTATTTCTTATTGTACTTTGGTTTCCTATTTCTATTTGTCCAGATGTACTACGATATGTTTGGTTAAATCATATATTAAACCAACCTCCTGGCAGAGGTCTTACAGCCATTGCTGTAACGCTATAGTTTCTCATAATATTTAATGTAAAAATATTCAATGTACATTTATCACAATAAAGCATTATTATTGTTTTGTTTGTTTTTTTTGGCGCATCGGCAGCTAAGGTCATTAGATATGAGTTTCTATTGACCTTTATAAAGAAACCCTCCAGGAATATTTTTATGAGATGTTTGACATAGCTTCTCGTTGTAAAAATGGAAAGAGGGTCAGTTTTACAGTACATAATAGATGAGATAGATGATGATACGCTAATAAAATAATCCTTTATGGGGCAAGTTCGTATGAAGATTTTAGGGAGAAACTAAACGTGTACGAGGAAATGAAGGCTGCTTCTAAAAGACGCCGAGATAATAGGAGTAACAAAGAATGAAGGAGCATAAATCTGCTTCGCTAAACACCCAAACTAAATGAAGCCAATGATTTAATTATGGACCAATTGAACATGTAGTAAAAGCTTGTCCAGATCAGGCGAAGAGTCCGAAATGCTTTAAGTGCAATCAGTATGGTCACTTGGCTTCTGAGTGCTACCAAGCAGCCCAGCTATATGTCAATTGAACCAGGTAAGTGATACACATGAAAAACCTGTTTTAGCGTGCAAATTGAATGAATTAATATCAATGCTTCGGTAGACAGTAGCCGTGACTATGTTTAACGAATATATTGAAGTTGGGGCACCAATCATTCAGACAAGACTAATTTTACTGGCGTTGGCGGTAAAGTTATGACTACAATGGAAAGTTTGAGTCTTTTGTTACTATTAGCTATGAATCTTACAATATCTGTTTTCACGTCCGAGATGGCTACATTGCTGCACATCGCACATTTTAGGTTCACAACTCTTTAAAGAAGCTACAGTAATTATTTCTAGTGAAAAGGTGGAAGTTTCAAACTTATCAAAAGAAAATCCACTTTTAGGTATTCTGTTAGTGGTAGACACCCATGCTGAAGACATTCTTAAATTATATACTGAGACATTGCGTTACATCAATAATAAGAAATTATCTTTTTAAAAAGTCTAGGGATGCAAAGACCGAAATGAAAATAATTTTGTCAGATGATAGAAAGCGCCTTTCGATACTTTTCTTCTCGAGCTTTTTGCCTGCTTAGTCATGATGGCACATATGTTATTGGTTTACCTTTATGGCATCCAACACAATACTTTGTCTTGCAAGATATGGTGGTGCCTAAGGAACAATGTTCCGCACATCTCCTCTTATACCATCAAACCAGTTGCCGAGAGGGAGTGTGGAGTTTATTATTATTAAAAGGCAGCGCGATAGTCTCTTGGCAGTACATATGGATTTTGGATGAGATCTGCAAAATGCTTATGGTCCGAGAAGAGGAGGTGGAGAATAACAGTCAGGGGTCGACAGAGATCCAGAAAGCATAAGCATAAGTGAAGACGGTGGTTCCAGAAAAATTCCCTAAGGTGGTGATGGACACCGAGGTGGATGGTTGAATATAGTCAAGAAGACCAAGAATTGAGGATATGATTGCAGAATATGGGATGACGGAAGAACAGGCGAGGGATCGTGAAACTTGGAAAGAAATATTACTATATAAAGGCTATACAAATCTGGCGCTACATCATATCTATGTTGATACATTCTTTTGCACAATAAATTTGCCAACCAAACAATTTCAGAATACTATATGATGACAATATTTACAGTTTTAATTATAATATTGATAATTTAGAATATTTCCCATTACAATGTCCATTCTATAATAACCATAGAAACGTGACAAAGTCATGTTATTAATACTGAACATTTGTTCGGAATTAACAGATAATAAAGTGAAAATAAATATAATGAGATCTCCTAAGTCAGATAAAGTATGTGTGAGTATGTACGTATGATCAAGAATAACCTCATAACCAACAATTCACAGAGATCTGAAACTTGGTATTCCGTTTAGGTGTTTCTTGTAGGAACGCGAAAATAAAATTTTGGTCCAAATCGATTGACCGAAAATACTACTTATTTGATTTTTCAGGTTTTTTGCGATTTTCCCGGTAAACGAGACTAAGAGAAAGATAAAGAATTATCTTTAAACTTGCATAACTAATAAAAAAGCTACAACATTTATCTGAAACATTTTTCAGGTAATTCATTTAAGGAGAGTTTATAGGATTGATGTGACTTTAGGCGTTCCTCTACATTCCTCTAGTGGCTAGAAGTACAAATTAATTTATATATATATAAATTGAAGGGTTATTTATTAGCATGTACATTGCACAATAATGATAATTCCTTCTTACACAATTGGTGGAAAAAAGAAAATCATTAACAGCATTTCAATAACAGTCAAAAAGCGTAGCCATTGCTTTAGAGATTCTATCAAAAGCAATTATTTTCCTTTCGCTCGCATATACGGCACAAAGCATAAGTAAATGTTCCATCGTTTTAAAATCTCCTTATTCGATACAAAATGATTTATCTGTCATACCATTCCTATGATTGTAAGCTTTACAAAGACTATGGTGTGCACACTCATTCGTCACAATGTTTTCTGATCCTTGTTTTAGTAATGAGCTGTTCAAGATACCACGGTCTTCTGCTAACTTTAGGATTATATGATTTATAAAATAATCCATTTGACGAATTTTAAAAACTCGACCTGCCAGGTGTCCTACAGTCTTCTTTTAGTAACAGGAAATAAATCCTTTGTTGCTATGACGGTTATCACACCCACACTAATTGCATGTTTAGCTAATGAATCAACCCGTCCATTGCCCATTATATTTGCATGAGCCTTGACCCATACAAAGATAACTAAACCCCCTATTTTGGTGTAAGAAGAGAAATATATGAATCTGGCAGATATGTTGATCGAAGTTGAAATTCTTATAGCAATTTTGAATTTAAAACGGAGCATTTATTATCAGTTATAGTCACTAAGTTTTCTATATGTCCTGAATCCAGTGCATACTTAAGAGCTGCCAAAATGGCACATATTTCAGCAGAGAATAATCGAATAAACTTCAGGTAATTTTAATTTTTCTGCCTAATCCCGTTTATAATCATAAAAAGCGCATCTAATTCCATTTTGCATCTTCGAACCGTCTGTATATATTGTGAGATTTTATACAGATTATATACATGCCATCTTTATGTTTAATAAATTTCAAAACATATTTGCCTGAATTTTATAGTTCTTGCGGTTAGCCAAAGAAACAAATATTCAATTTTTGATTTCAAATCATATAATCTATTGAAAATAGGTGGCAATGTAAGATTCTTTTGTATTACACCAAAGAACAGTGCTTTAACAATGATACTTGAAATTATTATGGGAGCTTTCTTCCTTTGGCAAAATCTTGATGTTAATACCTGTGTATTTATGCTGGTAATATTCCTTAATTATAGGCCCACTAGACGTTGCATATTTTACCAAGTCTGCTTAATTGCATTTTCGGTCCATGTGTCAAAAGCAACCTACCTCTGACAACAGTAAATCGATAACAGTAGATTTCAGGAAGCCGTGACAATGACAAAGACAAAGGATAAGTAATGTTTTCACACACATTAGCTCGGTCATAGAAAACTGACCCATAATCTAGTACCGTCCTAAATGTCGCCTTTAAATAGTTGAGCAGTGCAAGAATCTGCAAACCAATTTATGTTTGTTATCTTCTAAGAATGTTGAGGTATTTTTCACATTCATCCAAATGATTAATATGTGAAGTCTATTTCAGAGTCTTGTCTACAACCATGCCCAGAAACCTGACGACTCTCTTACAGCAAAAACTCATTTCGCCAATGATAATCTCATCTGATAAGGACAGTGTTCTTTTGCGCGAAAAGGGACACACCATTCATTTTTTTTATATCTAACCCACGCATTTCATTTTTGTAACGGTGCCATTGTGGAATCAAGTTTGTTGCTACACACATTGATGTCTTTCTTTGTAACATAAATACCTAATGTCATCAACATAATGAATTATTTTAACATCTTCAGGAAAATGATTTACAATGTCTGCTATATATAGTATAGAGCATTAAGAACTGGGGACAGTATTGCACCCTGCGGCAAGTCAGTCTGATCCCTTTTAGGGCCTTCAGTAATTAACACGCAGGAAAATGTCTCGGTCAGAAAATAACTGAACCAGTTTTGATGTAAACATAGGGGAAACTCCTAGTTTCGACATTTTTTACTTAAAACTGTATAATCTACATTGTCATACGCGCCGCTCACATATAGGAATATTGCCAAGGTCGTGCAATTATTAGAAAAGCCTCGATATATTTCGGTAACAAATTTACATACGGCATATATTGTAGATATTTCCCGTCGAAATCCAAACTAGCTTGTTGGGAATTTGTTGTAATACTCCAGCTACCATTCCAATCTTCTTTCTATACCATTTCGAAGGTTTGTAATGCACAGGACGATAAGGATATGGTACGATCTAGTTAGTTGAGGTGTTTTCCCTGGTTTCAAAATGGGGATGACTACATATTCTTTCCATTGTTTAAAGAAATTACTATTTAGCCAAATTTAAAATATCTCAAATTGTTACTTTTATGAGGGGCAACTTGAGTGAACTATCTGGCCTTTCCCAGGGGGATGTATTACCAGAAAGTTGCATGGCGGAAGAATTCATCTACTGGTTGAAGGCTGAAACGCCTGGACATATGCCGGGATTAGTTTTTTGTTTTTTTTTTGTAAGGCGGTCCCTGCCCAGTGTGCCCAGGAAGATTTTAAATTTAAATAAAATTGTTCATTTTATGTATAACTATATTATGAATTAAGAAAGAAGAGTAGAGTAAGAGAAAGTAGAATGAAATTTGTATATGAATTACTTTGCTCACACACACACACACATTTGCTAAACACATTTTTACTTTCTCTTAATCTTAGTAAGAGGAAGTATTGTAATCGTGTCAAATTTTCGATATCGAGTTTTCACCGGAAATATCAGTTTTGAGGTCCCTTGAGTCCAGAAAAGTGGTTTTTAGAAAAGGGTCTGCGTCTGGGTGTGTGTGTGTGTTGTGTGTTATGTAGTATGTATTGACAGCATAGCTCAAAAACGAAAAACCGTCGAAAGTTGAAACTGATATTCCGTTTTAGGTAACCGTGGGGATCTGACACTACGTTATCTGTCAAAATTCCTCAACCGGAAGTATCACTTTGCTAGTTGGCTTTTTTACTTTTTTGCGATTTTCTCAAAAATGGCTCCGACGATTTTCTTTAAACTTGAAACATCAACCACACATACAAAGAGCTACAACTTTTATTCGAAACATTTCTCCGAAAAAATGCATTGAAGGGCACTTTTGGGGGAAGGGTGGGTTTAGGTTTTCATCTAAAGTGCTATTTCAGTTTATTAGATAATTCTGTCATCTAAAATTAAATTAACATTAAATTAGAATTAAATATGTTGTTGAAATTCCGAGTTTGAAAAAAATCGGATAACCGGAAGTACGTTTACTTTACCACATTACTAAATGATTTATTCACTTTTTCGCAATTTTCTCCGACGATTTTTTTGAAACTTCAAATATAAACTAAACCATGCAAGAAGATCTACAACTTTTATTAAAACATTTCTCTGGGAAAATTCTTTTAAGGGCACTTTTAGGGGAGGGTTGTGGTTATGATTTTTCTGTAAAGTGCTATCCTAGTTGATTATACAATTCTATCATCCAAACATAATTAGTTAGAAATAAATAGAATGTCTGAAATTCCGAGTTTCAAGAAAATTAGTAAACCGGAAGTGCGCTTTAACTGAACAGTTTTTTCAGTTTTCGACGAATTTCATTAAATTTGGTACACAAACTATAAAATTTGTCAATTATCATTTTGAGAACTGGAGTAAGAGAAAGTTGTGTGAATGTTTCATACCAGATTTTTTTGTTTGTTTTTGTTTTGTTTAAATTGATATAGATCCCAACTCACATAACAACACCATTTTGAAATGTTTAATACTCCTATAAATAAATAAATCAATTAAAACTATCTAAATCGCTGTAAGAGAAATTTCTGTGAGTGATTCACACTAGATTTTTTTTTTTCCATGTCACCTGTTCTATTTCTGAATTATTTATTTTAAATGTTTTAATTTAGATATTCGAATAAACTATTCTTGTTTTAGTTTCTTTTTGTTTTCCCAGAAAGGTAGTTCATGCAAAAATTTACTTCTAATTCTACTTCTTTTCTTCAACATCTTTGTATTGATTAAATGGCTGCACCTCTGCTGATCCAAGTGTGAAAAATGATAACCCTCCAAACATTACAACAGCAAAAGCAATCCAAAAAACCACTCTCCATTCAGATTTGTAACTCTGAAACATATTTTGTTAAATTAGAGTAAAGCATTGGCTTACAAATAAATAAAAAAACATTACTTTTTGGCGTTAAGAGGCAAAATCCTATATTATATATATTTTTTTCCTATATATATTTTATATCCTATATATATTTTTTTTTAAGCGGGGGGCCAATGCACTGCGACCTTTTATCCGGTCTATTGTACTATGCCCCTGTGTGCCGCAGTCTTTCCCACAGCGCCCGAATAGATATCCCAGCTGAACATCCGTTCTACAACACCTCCATCAGGCTGAGATTCCAAAGGAACCCCAGTGTCCTGACGGGCTCTAGAGAGGGTTATCCCCCTCCTCCACCTGGTAGCTATCCAAGTTCTTGAACCTTCTCTGAGTGGCAGCCTCACAGTCAGTTAGGAGATGTAATGGAGTTTCCTCCAACTCCCCACAGAATCTGCATAAGCTATCACTTTCCAAACCCAGTTTCACCAGGTGTCCTCTAAGTCGGCAATGCCCCGTGAGAAAACCCGTAAGAACGCAGAGCTTGAACTTGCTCAATTCAATGCAGGCCTCCGATCTCAGTCGGCTATAATTTCCCAAGCAGATCTTGGCGTGCCGCAAACCGGGGAGGGAGTACCAGAGTTGAGATCTTCTCGTCTCCTCTTCCCGCCTAAGTTCTAAGTTCTTCCGACAGTAAGACTGTTTTATATATATATATACACAAGAGTGAAATAATATCTATCTTAAATTAAATTTGGCATTAATGTTATTGAATTATAGTGCAATCTGAAATTTACTTCATTTGTAAATCATAAATTAATTAAGAAATATTAAAAAAAAAAAAATAATCATTTTTGTTTTTTCTGTTACAAACAAATAAATTAATTTTCAATAAGGAAAAGTAAAAATATAATGATCTTTTTATTCCTTATGTTCCTGACTGGTTTTGTATTTTCATCCATCGTCAGAGCAAATTCACCAAGTTCGTGTAGAGTTTCATTACTTCAATGATGTTTTTGTTACACTCATACTTGTTGGTTTGTTGGTTGTATACATGTGGGGAGGTTATAAAGGTTATGTTACTATGTGTGAGTGTGTTTGTGTTTAATAACAAAATGGAATTATTATAAATTATGATTAGACATTAGAAAATAGTATATAATAAATAGCATATTTTGAAGAATATTTAATAATTAAATTTTAATAGTGGTGTTAAGTATGCTTTATTCAATAATGAAATAAATGTGAAATATAAGCAGGGTCAATACAAGAAAAT
Organism: Triatoma infestans; assembly: GCA_011037195.1. Classification (NCBI taxonomy): domain Eukaryota; kingdom Metazoa; phylum Arthropoda; class Insecta; order Hemiptera; family Reduviidae; genus Triatoma; species Triatoma infestans. The sequence continues at coordinate 19,079 of JAAEAF010003934.1, forward strand.
ATGTAAGAAGATTGGCAGCAAACGGCAAATTGAAGATGATATTAAAATAAATAATACAGGAAATTAAATGTATTAGTTTTTTTTATCATGCTTATTACTTTCTCTTACCCCTAGTTAAGAGGAAGTATTGTAGTCGTGTCAAGTTTTCGATATCGAGTTTCACCGGAAATATCCGTTTTGAGGTCCCCTGAGTCCAAAAAAGTGGTTTTTAGCAAATGGTCTGTGTGTGTGTGTCTGTGTATGTCTGTGAACAGCATAGCTCAAAAACGAAAACCCGTAGAAAGTTGAAACTTGATATTCCGTCTAGGTATCATCGTGACATCTGACGGTGGGTCACCTGTCAAAATTCCTCAACCGGAAGTGCCACTTTACTTGTAGATTTTTTTACGTTTTAGCAATTTTCTCAAAAATGCCTCCAACGATTTTCTTCAAACTTGATGTCAACTACACATACAAAGAGCTACAACTTTTATTTGAAACATTTCTCTGGGAAAATTCGTTTAAGGGCACTAATGGGGCAGAGGTGGGGTTAGGTTTTCATCTGAAGTGCTATTTCAGTTTATAAAAAAATTCTGTCATCTAAATATTGTTAATAAGAATTAAATATATTGTTGAAATTCCGAGTTTGATAAAAATCGGATAACCGGAAGTGCGTTTACTTTACCACTTTTACTAAATGATTTTTTTCACTTTTTCGCGATTTTCTCAAAAATGGCTGCGACGATTTTCTTTAAACATGATATATTAATACTCATACAAAGAGCTACAACTTCTATTTAAAACATTTCTCTAGGAAAATTCATTTAATGGCACTTTTAGGGGAGGGGTGGGTTATGTTTTCCTCTTAAGTGCGATCGTAGTTGATTATACAATTCTATTATCCAAACAAAATTAATTAGAAATAAAGGGATGGCCAAAATTCAGAGTTTCAAGAAAATTAGTTAACCGGAAGTGGGCTTTTACTGAACGGTTTTTTAGTTTTCGTCGTATTTGAATTAATTCGGTACACAAACTATAAAATTTGTCAATTATAATTTTGATAAATGGAGTAAGAGAAAGTTGTGTGAGTGTTTCACACCAGATTTTTTTTTTAAATGTTATTAATTTATGTTTAGATTAATTAAGAATATGTTGAGAGAGAGATGTGGTGGCATTTGTTAAGGTATTTTTTAATAGTGCCCGAGAGGAGATTTTAAAAATATATCATGCAAATAATATGTATTTTAATCGGGGCAAGAAGAAAATTTGGTTCCACAGGTTAGAATTTAATAAGAGGTGCATGAATCATGCATTTTTTTTGTGTACTTATATTTGTTTATATAAGTAAAATAAATTAAAATAAATAAATAAAGATAATATAAATAAATAAATAAAATGTGTTTATATTTTGTGTGTGTGTGTGTGTGTGTGTGTGTGTGTGTGTGTGTGTGTGTGTGTGTGTGGTATATACATATATATGCACAGATATGTCTTTTATACTAGTTGTGGTATGTTTATATTATAGTTATGACCTTATAGAATGTGTCTGAGTCATAGTTATTTGGTCATTCATTATGTTGTGTTTGTATATTTCTATTTTTCTGGAATGTCCATTCGTCTTCCATTTGTGCCTTGCTGTAATGGGACCATTGTTTTTTCTATACTTTGTGGTTCGTGATTGTTTTTTATAAGGTGGTTAGCATAAATGGAGTCGGTTTTGTTGTATTTGTATGAGCGTAAATGTTCTTTAAACCTGTCTTTGAGGCGTCTTCCAGTCTGGCCTACGTACGTGCAATTGCATTCGGGGCAAGAGAGTTTGTATATACTACTTTTCTCATACAGGCTCGTTGTTTCTATATGTGTGCATGTTTTGTTTACAAGTTCTGAGTGCAAGTTTGTTCTGAATGCTGTTCTCAAGCCTAGTTTTTTAAAAAAGTTTGTCAGTTTGTAAACCTCGTTCCCTACGTATATGAACGTGGCGAATACTTGAGATTGTAAGTATAAGTGCGGATGTTGGGTGTTGTGGGATTTTCGTCTTGGTTCGTCTGTTTTTTCTGACTAATTTGCTAAGAACGCTAGCAGGGTATCCATTTTTTGTGGCTATGGTGTATATGGTGTTGAGTTCTTGTTTGCAGTTGGTTGCCGTGAGTGGTATAGTTTCTAGCCTGTTAGTTAGGTGTCTGAGGGCTAGTACTTTATGTTGAGTGGGATGATGGGAACTGGAAGGTTTTATGGTGTCAGTAGAAGTGGGTTTTCTGTAAATCGTGTAGTCTATTTTGCTATTATTATTTCTGGTAATTTTTATGTCTAGAAAGTTGAGAGTGTCATCGTTCTCGTACTCATGTGTGAATTTTATATTGGGATGGAGGTTGTTTAAATAGTTTAAGAGTGTATCTTAAATAAGATCATGTTCCTTCAAGGTCATGTTCGAGTATAAGTATTGAGTCATCTACGTCTAAAATGTTATGTTTAAATGTTCTTTTAAGTATGGGACGTAAATGTTTTCTAGAAAAAATAGAAATATACAAACACAAGCTATCCCCAAAAACATAATGAATGATCAAATAAACTATAAGTCAGACCACTCTTTAAGGTCATTCCTCACACGTAACTATATTACAAACATACCATCACCTAGTATAAAAGACATATCTATGCAGCTAAACTTTTTTGGGGGAACCTTTACTTAAAATAAAGAAATTTTTGACTCAATAATAGAGTTTGATATTCATTGTTTTGGTCATTTTTGTTTTTAATCCGGCTCCGGGCGCAAATGACCTCAAATGTTGAGACGCCTTAAATTAAAAAAAAAAAAAAAACAAACTAATAATTAATAATTCTACATTATACGAGATCACTAATAGCTTAAAAAAAAATTAAATCATTTCGCGATGAAAATAATTTTTAATTAAACAAACCAATACAACAAATAGAGAAGCTAGTGATTGGTGATCGCAGTGGAAGCCTGCCTCACGACAGAGGACCTTCTACGGACGGAACCAGATAAATATTTTGAAGAGATTTCATTAATTAATAAGTAGAAGAAATTAGGATGGTGAAGTTATTCGCGCCTGAGATTGTTCCAAAGTGTCCTCTGGATATCCGCAGCCTAAAATATATACTGGCCCGCGCGACGCAGAATGGCTGATTAGCCGAAGTCATGGCGTAGGAAAAATAAAAAATAAAATATAAATAAATCAAAGGTATAGAATAATAAAGAAGGAATTCTAAGAAGAGAATAATAAATAATTAGAAATAGAAGAATTGGAGAGATTCCATTAATTTATTATTAATAATAATAATAATAATAATAACGTGTGATAGGGAAGGTTCCAAAGGTTTTCTTTAATTCAATAAATCGATCACTATTTTTACCGCAACACATTTAAGTCGCGTCTACACAAGTAACATACACATTGTTCCTCTCTGCCTATACATAAGTAATATTAACGGCAACTTTTTTGTTTTGGAACAAAGCTTATTGTAATAATTACTTATATAGTATTCTTGATATTTTGAGCATGCTCTGGATATTTCACACACCAATTTGAGACTTTGTTGGAACAAACTAATATGGAGAGGCGAGATTAGTACAATCGTACCACACCGGACTTGTAACGCGGGGACGTTCCGCTTCTCGTCCTAGGAGCCTCTGACTCTCCGTATGGGTAATTTGTCCGTAACGAAAGCACACTGCCCGCACGCCACTTGTCCATGAAGGCTCTGGGCGCCAATTATATCGGATGATAACGCACCTTAAGTTTAAAATAAAATGTAATATACAATTTATCAGTTCAATAAATATGCCAATGTTTAAATGTATTTAGATACTTGCATAATTATGAAGTTAGTAAATAGAACTTGTAAATAGAACTTAGCATTTCTAAATCATAAAAAATTTACAATTCTTATGATCAATTGATCATTCAATACTTACATTTGGGGTGAGGAAACCAATTACATAAGGTACTAGAACTCCAGCAGTGCAACCTCCCATCTGACCTATTGATCCTATAGTTCCAGCAAAGTTAGGGCTGAGATCCATCGGATTCACTTTTACACTAGGATAGAATAATCCTAATGTTGACAAACCGCCTATAAAAATTCCTATCGCAAGTGTTCTGTTACATTCTGCGTAAGAAACTCCAACATAGGCAATTGCAGGACCAGCAGCGGCTAAAATATTTCAAATTGCATTATTTATCTTATTTGCTTTACAAATCAAATTTTTTATTTAGTTACTTTTTTGAGGCAGCATTCTAGGTCCTATCCTTTATTCAGTATACACTGCAGACATCTCAACACATCCTGATACCATCCTTCTCACCTATGCGGATGATACTGCTATCCTGTCTTCCAATAATGATCCCGTAACAGCCCATAGAAATCTACAAACCCACTCTCCTCCCTAGTAAATTGGTTCAAAAAATGGGTCATTAAACTTAATGAAAATAAGTCCCAAAACATTACCTTCACTCTACGTCGCATTACTCTTCCCCCAGTCTACTACAACTCAATTCCCTTACCAGTGGTCAACGTTGCTCGCCATCTTGGGCTTTACTTAGACCGAAGACTTACATGGAATCCTCATACAAGACTGAAAAGACTAGAACTAAACAGACGCTTTCGACAACTTAAAAAACTACTGGACAACAGATCTAAACTCTCCCTAGACAACAAAAGACTAATTTATACATCTATTTTAAAGCCTATCTGGGCGTACGGAATAGAACTATGGGGTTCAACCAAACGCTCAAATCTCCAAAGACTCCAATCCCTACAGTCCAGAATCCTCCGTAACATTGTGAACGCTCCTTTTTATGTCTCCAACCGAACCATACATACTGATCTTAATATACCGTTCATTGCTCAAGTCGCCCAAACCCGTTACAGGAAATTCCATATTAACCTACAGACTCACACAAACCCTTTAATTCAGCACCTGTCTTCCCGAACACTTCCTAATAACCCTCCTAGACGTCTTAAAAGACAATGGCCTCGTGATCTCCTCTCAAGTGAAGAGAGTGAATAGTGATTCTTTATAGTTTTGGAGTGTTACCATTGGGTAGCTTCTCCACTCATTTTGTAATGTATGTTCTTTGTGTGATTGTTACTTATAGCGCTATCGCGCTGATTGTAGCATGAATAAAGATTAAAAAAAAAAAAAAAACCTTTTATTTTTGAGAGTGAAGTAATCGTTCAATTTGGTTATATCCTAGGATTTAAGTTTCCTAGCTTACAGTTTCTTTGCGTTTCTGACCATGTAGATTCAGAAAATATTTTCTGCCTGACCATCTGTCCCACATGTATAGGATAAATAATCTCAGAATTAACTAATCACATGGAAAGAAACATCTATTAATTTTAAAGAGTTAAGTTCTCTATTTTAAAAAGTTACAGTACTCTCAAAGAATTAATAGCTTTTCTTTTATATCAATTATAGAGTTAGCGAGGATAACAATATCGTCCGCATAACAAAACAAGAATAAGTTTTTGCAGTTAGCTTATTTGACTGTTGCGGCGCCTTTCTCCAAAAAGAATCTGGCAAGGTCTGAGACAAATAAATTGAATAAAAACTGTGAGAGAGGTTTATCACCTTGGAGACTTGTATATCATCTGTGAACCCATTCTCTGTTAGAATCCTTATTTTAGCGTTGTCGTATAATGATTTAATATTTGTTATCTTTGAGCATACTCCTAGTTTTAACATTTTTTTCATATAGTAATGACAGTTTTAAGATCCACAAATATTTCAACTGAGAGAACTGTTGAATAGCAGCTTAATACTAATTATAGCCGAAAGGGTAAAAAGATGGTCTTGACAGCCTTGTTCCTCAGTTGTAATGGAGTGCTGCTCCGCCCAAGTGTTAAATCTTTGGAGGAGTATGGAGATGAATATTTTAGAAATACTATTTAGGAAAGTAATTGCCTTATAATTTGAAAGGTTCTGTGAGGGAATCATTTTTATGTAACATTTTTAAATTTATTAATGACCAAGAACTTGGGATTCTCTCATTTATTACAGCGTATTAAAGTTAAATAATGTTCCCAGGCCTGAAGCAGATTTTTATAAAACTTATATGGAACGTTATCCCGGCCAGGGGTTTTATTTAATTTACAGATATTCAAGGCAAGTAAGGAAGTGTCAAGTTTCCAGTTCGGGATTATTATATACGTTTTAGGCAAGCGAACTGTGTTTATAGGTGGATAGAAATTATTAAAGCGAGTTTTTCAAGTGTGTATATCTATTGCCGATATTTCTAATTTAATAGGAGCGCAGCTCACGGACAGCTAGCCGAAAATCTTTTGAGACCCTAATGTTACGATATTTTATCTGGTCTAGTTTTATGATAATTTGTTTTCTTCAGTTTTAGTAAAGTGCGATATATTTCTTTTCTCTTAGTTATATAAATTTAAGTGGTCGTTTTCAATGTTTGATTTTTTTACAGAGCTTTAACGTTTTACCTTAACCGCAAGTTTAAAATTTTGCGCAGTGGCAATATCATAACCGATGAAAATCCCTTGAAGTGTAATTATTGCTAATTGAATCTTTTTAAAATACAATAACATAAATATTGCAAATATTAAAACTACCTACCAAAAATATATATACCCCTCCTAATCCAAGATAAAGATATCCAATTTCTTCTGTGCACATAATCTGCTATTAATCCTACCGTTAATCCTATTGTCCATAGAAGTATAAATGCTATAGAATTGACTATGCCAATAGTTTGCACATCCAAATGAAGAACAGCTTTCATATAAGTTGGCATATAAGTAACTGTTGTATATAGAGACCAATCTTGACCAAACATGGCAAGAAAAATAGCCCATACATGATGATTCTTCAAAATTTCTTTCACAGGTACTTTTTTGTCAGTCTACAAAGAATAAGAATTCTTTTATTTAGTTAGTTTACTGTTTAATACAATTAGATCTAGGAATTCAATTTTCAGAAATTTAATTAATTTATATTTAGTTTAATAAAAAAAAAAAAAAAATTTAAATATATACATTGTTTTTTAATTATTTGATAGAAAGTGGTGGCCAAGATAGGGAAAAGAAGAATTAGTTGGCGGAAAATAGTAAACATTGGTGAATTTGGAAAATTAGTTTTAATTACTAACCCCATACTGGATTTGAGAGGTTTGAGCTCACTCCTCTCAAACATCTAAAACAAGGAAACTAAAATATTTTGATTAATTATAAATACTTAGTCTTTTGTCCCTTGAAATGCAGTTCTCTTTTCCATTTCCATTATAAATAATTTATCAATTAAAGTAAAAAGTAAAGTAAAGTAATGCCTATTTTTTTCAGGCGGCTTAAAGTCCACCTACAAAATTAGGTGTCGTGAACGGGGGCGGAAGCACCTACTTTACTGTTAACGTTTTTCATACCAATATAAAATTTAGCAGTTATATGAGGGACTCGAACTGGGGTCCTCCCACTTACAAGACCATGCTCATAACCACTACACCAACACCTACCCCAATAATTTAACAATTAATAAAATGAATTTTGAACCACTTCACTCAATCAATTTTAAATAATAAAAGTATTTTATGCCTGATTAAAGAAGTTCTCTAAAGTAAAGATTCCTGACAATTTCCTAAAACCCATATTTCTGGTAAATATCTCAAATATAACTATAAATTTAGATGTTTGCATTTGGCATTTTCTGTTTAAAGTATTTCCTAAACCTAAATCTACCTCGGAATATATAAAAATCAATATTTCCGTCAACATCAAATAAAAGTATAAATATATATTTTTGTTTAAATAATGTGGCTATCGTTAAAATACATCAAAATTCCTACAAAATCAGTATCTTCAAATATTACTATAATAATATGTCTCAAATAAAACTATAAATTTATTATGTCTTTGCAGTTGGCATTCCTTATGTTTGGAAATTTCCCTACAGAAAAATTGTAAAAATAACAGAATCGCATACTGAACCTTTTTATACAAATATACAGATAACCGCGAATAGAATGTGTCGGAGGGAGAATAGGACTACTCAGCTTTCATATTACATTAGTAGCTCAAACATTTATAAATTGCTGTTATATTAATAAATTTACCTTCATGCTCTCTACTTGAGATTTGTATTCATCAAATACTGCCACCTCTTTTGGACTAAGTCTAGGAACTTCTTCAGGTTGTGAATACGTAGTAAAAAAGAAAAGTAAACAAACGGAAGTCCCTAAGAGGGCATACAGATAGAATATTATTGCCCAATCGAAAATACCCAATAACTGGCCTGTAAGAAAAGTATTTACTGCATTTCCAAATTGTACTCCAGCAAAAGCAATAGTACCAAGAGTCCCCCGTTCTTTTGTGGGTATCCAGTGAGCAGTAACAGCATGTAAGGAATTATAGAAAATTCCCTGTGCCATGCCTACAATTACTCGACAAATTATTAAGCCAATCCAATCAAAGGTACGAGTTGCAATAGGTGTTAGTGCTGTTGCAACGCAAGTAACAAAAAGGCCACTTATAAACACTGTTTTGTGATTAAACAAATCGCTTAGAACTCCACCAATAATCTGCGTTGAGAAATATCCCCAGAAAATGCCAGAATGAATAATGCCTTGTTGAGATGATGTCCAGTGAAATTCCATATCCTGCAATCAGATATTATTATTTTAGCTTTTAACATAACATATAAAAAGTATTATTTTTTTCTATTTACATTTTTTTTTTTATATTTATGTTGGCTGTAACATAAATATAAACAGAATTATCTTGTTTTACCGCATTAATTTATGTTTTTAATTATTTTAGCTTTTAACATAAATTTACTTTTAATATTACTTTAGCTTTTCTCTATATATTAATCTTGTATTGATTAAGGCCTATCCCTGCACCGACGTTCACATAATGTAATACGGAAGCGATGATTAATTATTAAGGTTTATAATCAAAACTTGCACCTAATTTACTCTTTTATTTTTATTTTAAGTTATAATGAGGCTCAGGAAGAGATAGACTTGTGTATGATTGCAGCCTAAAGAAGGTGTAGTGATAGGGAGTGTATGTGATGGAGCTTGTATCGAAGGCGATCCGCCATAATGTTGTCAATTCCATATTTAGCTTACAAATGTGTGTATTCAAAAAATCGAGCGAGAGTATAAAAATAGACGGCACCCCACCCTCCTTTTTTTATATTTTCCGTCTTGGAATATAATACGAGTATGAATTCAAATCTTTAAAATAATAATAGTATTAAAATTTTCAAAACTAAATTTTTGTGAAATATTTTAATTTTTGCATTGAAGAAATTGTTGTGAACTTTAAAAAAAATCATTTATAACAAGTTGTAGTCGTTGTCACACGCTCGAAATACCATTCTTTTGATAAGTTGTGCACAAGAACTAAAGATAGATGATCATCTCGTTTGTATACCTCTTTTTTCTATATTTTAAGGAATAGGGAAGTAATAAACAGTATATGATTGCTTGTGAAAAGAAGATTCTGGTTGTGTTGCTTGTATTTGCTTGGACAAAAAATTATTAATAAACTATGTGTTTTGGATTATGGTTAGTTCAGACTAAAACAAAATAATAGTTTTATATTTAACAAATATTCAGAAGTGGGATTATACTAATATTCCGCTTGAAGTGGAATTAACCATTAAATAAAACAAGTGCTTAACTTGTTTAATCACTAAACCTGTGATTATATCAAAAACTTTTAGCAAGAGGTATGGTATTTGTATAACTATCGCGTTTTCCTTTGAGCCCTTCAAAGAACGTAAAGCTTAGGTGGATTCTGGTTGTGTTGCTTGTATTTGCTTGGACAAAAAATTATTAATAAACTGTGTGTTTTGGATTATGGTTAGTTCAGACTAAAACAAAGTAATAGTTTTATATTTAACAAATATTCAGAAGTGGGATTATACTAATATTCCGTTTGAAGTGGAATTAACCATTAAATAAAACAAGAGCTTAACTTGTTTAATCACTAAACCTGTGATTATATCAAAAACTTTTAGCAAGAGGTATGGTATTTGTATAACTATCGCGTTTTCCTTTGAGCCCTTCAAAGAACGTAAAGCTTAGGTGGATAACCTTGAATTAATTCACATAAACATTAACTTGACTGGATTTAGTGTCGTGAAACAGTCAGTAAAAATTATAAGAGGATCTCATTTGATACTAGGCGGGTCACAGGTGGCGGATAGTGAAACCCCATCAGATATGGTGGGCAGCTGCGAATAAGGGTTATACCCAAATAAGCAGTCCCGGACCGAGGTGACAACATTATCAGAGTGTGGTGGGATGTTGCTTGTGGTGAGCGCATCTCAGATAAGTACCACAGAAACTCTACGACGATGTTGTGTCATGGCGAGACAGTGCCGCCAGTAAATAAGCACTTACCCCATGCTGTTTGCATGATAAATATGTTGGATCACCAAAGACTAGGAAGGAAATTCCGAAAAGAAACCATGGGCAGGCAAAGCTCATTAGAACTGAAGTGAAAGTAATTGGCCTAAGGGAGGGAAACCCTGATGTTAAATGACCAGGCCCTCCTGGTAGGGGGTTAGGCGTAAGGGTTAACGACCCAACCCTGGAAAAAATCTACTGTTCAGAAAACCGAAGACAAAAGAAAACTGGATGTGATCAATGGAAAAAGACAAAGGAACTTGGATATGGATATTGCAACTTGGAATGTTCGTACGATGCTCTAGCCAGAAAAAATGGCAGAAATTGCGGAGCAGATGATTAATTTTAAAATTGAAGTACTGGCGCTACAGCAGACTAGGTGGAGTGGAAGCGGTAGAATAGAAAAAAGGAATATACTGTATCGTATAGTGGAGCGAGCAAGAAGAATGGGAGATGTGGAACAGGATTTCAAGTATATTGATGAAACAATATTTCTCATCAATTGTTTCATTCTGTTTGAAACAATAAATGAAAGGATATGCAAAATTAGGTTAAAAGGTAGATACAGAAATATTAGCTTGTTCTCGGTATACGCACCAACTGAAGACAGTGACGATGATATAAAGCTCAGTTTTACCAAGATCTAGAGCGAGCCTATCAAGCAACACAGAAATATGATGTTAAAATTATACTTGGAGATATGAACGCTTTATACAATCTGTGGCAGGTCACTTCTCACTTCATGACGCGACTAATGAAAATGGAAAGTATCTATGCCACTTCGCTGAAGCCAATAACATGGTAATAAAAAGTACGTGCTTTCAGCGTAAGGATATCCATAAAGGTACCTGGAAAGCTCCAAATGGAGCTATTACCCAAATAGATCATGTATTAGTTGGTAAACGTCATGCCTCATCTATTATTAATGTTAAAACTGCCAGAGGACCAAATTGTGAGTCGGACCACTATGTTGTCAGAGCGAAGTTAAGAGAGCGTATGTCATGTGTAAGGCTTGGAGAAAGAAACAGAAGGAAGAACTGGGACCTGGATAGATTTAAGGACACAGAAACTATAACGAAGTTTGTGGAAGCGGTGAGCAGAAAATTGATGGAGAATGACGGTGGAGATGGTGCTGAGGACGGAGTTGATGAGAGATGGTCTAGGATCAGAAAAGCAATCTCTAAATCTGCGGAGGAAGTAATAGGAGAGAAGAGAGATGGGAGAAATAGTGAATGGTTTGATGAGGAATGTTTGGAGGCCTTGAGAGAACGAAATGAATTAAGAATGGCAGTGCTACAGCGTTCTACTAGACAGAGCGAAGCAGCATACAAAGAAGGTCGAAGGAAAGCAAAAAAACTACTAAGAAGTAAGAAAAGAAAGTTTCTGAAGGAGAAGGTTGAGAAGATTGAAGAATTGCGTACAAGCAATTCTATGGTGCTATAAGATACATGAACAGAGGCTTTCAATCTAAAATAAATTCATGTGAGGATAATGGTGGAAAAGTATTAGATAGTACGCACGTCACAGCCAGCTGGAGAGAGTATTTCTTTGACTTATTAAATGAAAGTAACCTGGAACATGAACCTAGAATGATCGACCCTGTGGAAGATGACGTCAATGATTTGGAACCACTATCAATAGAAGAAGTGGAGGAATCGCTTGAGAAACTAAAGAACGGGAAAGCTCCTGGTGAAGATGGCCTTATTGCGGAATTCATTAAGCATGGTGGAGAGGAACTAGTAAACCAGTTATATCAGCTGATAAAAGAAATATGGGGAAAAGAAAGTATGGCTAGTGATTGGAGTGTCGGTCTTATATGCCCGATTTATAAAAAAGGAGATAAACAGCAATGCAATGCCAGAATTATAGAGGAATATCCCTATTAGGTACTGCTTATAAAATTTTCTCAAATATAATAGCAAAAAGACTCAGCGACTTCATCTTTGGTGTATACCAGTGTGGATTTAGAAGAGGAAGAGGAACCGCTGATCAAGTGTTTGTAATGAGGCAAACTTTAGAAAAATGCTGGAAATATAGAACTGATCTCCATTTACTATTTATTGACTATTGTCGAGCTTTTGATGGCGTAAATAGAAAAATTTTAAGTGAGGCATTAAGGGAATTTCATATACCAAAGAAATTAGTAAGACTGGTAAAAATAACTATGAACAAGCAGCGCAAAAGTTCTCTTCAACGGTTTTGTCAGTGATTTCTTTCCAACCTCAGCGGGGGTAAGGCAGGGAGATGCATTATCTGTTACCCTCTTTAATATTGCCCTCCATAGTGTGATAGATATGCTCAACCTTAGAGGCAACATAATTTACTCCTCGAATCAAATCTGCGCCTATGCAGATGATATATGTCTTGCCGCAAGAAATATTCGTTCGCTGCGAGAAGTATTTCAAGTGCTAAAAGCTGAAGGAGATAAAATCGGACTAAGTATAAATGAAAACAAGACAAAGTATATGTACGTCAGTCTGAATGCCAATACAATGACAGGGAGAACCATGGAAATGGAAGGATATAGCTTCGAATGAGTGAAATCTTTTACTTATCTCGGAGCAGAAATTAATCAAGAAAATAAAATATCAGCCGAGATTGACAACAGAATTATGGCCGGTAACCGTGCATATTATGCCAACCTTAAACTCTTCCGTTTCTCCTTATTGTCACGAAAAACAAAACTAAATCTTTATAAAACTTTAGTGAGATCAGTCATGACGTACACCTCAGAAACATGGACACTAGCCAGTGTCACTGTTAAATTGCTAAGAATATTTGAAAGAAAGGTGCTGAGGAAAATCTATGGACCCATTTGTGATGAGGGCGAATGGCGAATACGGAAGAACGCTGAGTTCTATGAGCTGTACGGTGAATGCGATATAGTCGCTTTTATAAAGACGAGGCGCATAGAATGGTTGACAGACGACAGAACCCCAAAGAAACTGATGTTAACCGCCATGCATGGCACCCGAGAAGGGCGCCCAAGAAGGAGATGGCTGCGCGAGGTGGAAGAGGGTCTGCAGACGCTGCGAGTGATGAATTGGAAGCGGAAGGCATTGAGCAGAGTGCAGTGGTCTGATGTCGTGAGGGAAGCCAAGGCCCATTAAGTAAGTATAGATGGAGTTTTGGGTACCTAAATACGTGTGTACTTGTTGTGCCAGACGAGACACAGATAAACGAAATGATTGTGGAACGATGGTGGATTTACCAACCGTAAATTGCAATTTAGAACAAGGAAGATGTAAAGAGGAAGGGTTAAAATTTGAATTATGGGAATCAGAGGTTAATGTGGGGAAGGAAGTAACAGTGAAAGAAAAGGAAGAATTATTAAAACTTTTAAAACAATATAAAATGTGTTTTGTCACGAACCTAGCAGAGTTTGGCCTCACTGACGTATCAGCAATGGAGAAACCGGGCAGTAGACTGGTATGTCAGAAGTCGTATTAAGTGAGTAGGAAGGAAAGAGAAAGAAGGGCAAAAATAGTGGAAGAATGGAAAAAAAAATGGTATCGTGAGCGAAAACAAATCTCCTTACAGTAGCCTAGTATTGCTTGTATAAAGAAGAATGGAGACTCGATAATGGTTATCGATTATAGCAGGCTAAACATCAGGTCATACACAAATGTTCCCATTGCCAAACATAGACGACCAGCTGGAACTGCTGACAGATGCAAATTTCTTCGCAATTTTGGACCTGGCTCATGGCTACCTTTAAATAAAGATGCTAGGGGGAAAACGGCATTCATCACCCCCTTTCCATCCAAAAGGATGTCTTTTGGGCTTAATAATACGCCTTACGAGTTTTCTAGCATAACTGGAAAGTGCTAGGGCCACTTAAAAACAAAATCGTACTATGCTATCTAAATACCTACTGATCCCAGCCAATACCTGGAGTGAAATGTTTTGTCATTCGGAACAGATACTAGAAGTATTAATGCAAGCAGGACTGACTCTCCGTTTAAGCAAGTGCCATTTCAGCACGAATGAGATTGAGTATCTCGGTTTTGTTGTAACGCCCAATGGTAATAAGCCAGGAATGAACAAAGTAAAAGCAATACGAGAATATCCTGCACATCGAAACACGCTGAAAGTTAGAATATTCTTAGGCTTGACAGTATTTCCAAGAGATTCATACAGAACTATGCAGTAAGAACAGCACCTTTGACGTTTCTTATCAAAAAGACAGTAGAATTCCAGGGGTAAAAAAATGACCAGCAGGCAGCTTTTGAGAATCTCAAGTATGCTTTATAAGTGAGTGCTTGCATTATACAACCCCAAGCAAGAGCGGATGTGCATACTAATGCGAGTGCGGACGGGCTTGCTGGCATGATTATGACGTTAGGTTTTTTGGTATTCACTCGCAGAACCAACGTACATACTGGAGAACAGAGTTGATATTGAGTGTTGAATGTGTGCACATCTAGTTTGTTTGCTCCGTAGTTTTTTCTATTTTTCTATTGGTTTTTGCAGTTTGTTGAAACTTTATTTTATACCAAGTATCGTAATTTAATTTTTTGTTTTTAGTTATTGAACTTGTTTTTTTAAAAAAAAAAAGAAATGGTAATTATTATGAGTTTTATATTTAATAAGCCAGTTTGTAGCCGTGCCCACACCTGTGGGCTAGTGTCTATCACTACAAATGAAATTACTGCGTACACAAGTACAAAAATCTTCTTTATTAAATTCTCTGTATGTTACAGGTAATGCGGTGCGAAATTGACTGACTTCTCTAATTTTTTATTATTCTCTCTCTATATATAAAAACATGTGGCCTCTGGTATTTTCCTCTGTTACAAAAAAAAATTAAAATAAAAACAAACAAATAAAACAAAAACGCCAGGGAGCCCTGGCTGGAAAATCGCGACGAAAATGACCTGGGGGGCAAGCCGCCACAGAGCCCCCCCTAGTAGCGTGCGGGCGCGCTACGATGGTTTGCTGTTTCTTCTGCGCCGCTGAGCAGGTGGGCCGGCTTGAACCGATCTAATGCTACCTTCTGTTCCCTTCCGTTCTTGACGATGATAACCGTTTTTTCTGCTCTCGCCAGCACTCGGTAGGGACCTTCGTATACTGGCGCCAAGGCGGGAAGCAGCCCTTCCCGTCGCAGGAGTATGTGGGTGCATGTCGCCAATTGCGCGTGCACAAATGGGTGCGGGGTGCTGTGCCATGTTGCTGGTACTGGTCGCACTCGCTCCAACATGCGTCTTAGCTTTGTGACCCAGTTTTGCGCCTGTGTGGGTGTACCCGCTTGCTTGTCGGGACTACCTATTATCAGCTCCCCCGGTAGCCTCAGTGTCGTGCCGTACGTAATTTCTGCTGGCGACATGCCTGTGTCCTCTCGAACCGCCGTTCTCAGACCCAATATGACCGTAGGCAGAAGTTGCGTCCATCGCCCGTCCTCGTGACATCTCAACGCCGTCTTGAGGGTTCTATGCATGCGCTCTGCCATGCCGTTCGCTTGCGGATGATAGGCTGACGTGTGATGTAACCTTGCCCCGGTCATCTGGGCTGGCTCCTTGAATAGTTCGGAAGTGAACTAGGTGCCCTGATCGGTTGTGATGTCGGTAGGGCAGCCGAATCTGCTCACCCAGCTGCCGTAGAAGGCATTTACAACCTCGCTGGCGGTAATGCCGGCGAGAGGTATTGCTTCAATCCATCTAGAAAACCTATCTATGCAGGTAAGGCAATATCTCCGCCCCAGAGATGTAGGCAGTGGCCCTATCAAATCCATATGGACGTGAGCGAATCGTCCATGTGGGGGTGAAATGCTTGCAGAGGCGACTTTGTGTGCTGTGTAATCTTGCTCTTTTGGCATGCCATGCAAGTTCTGGCCCATGCTTGGCACTGCTTCTGTAGATGAGGCCATACGAATCTCTGGCTGACCACTCTTGTCGTCGCCTTGGGGCCTGTGTGCGCTAGCTAGTGGACTAGCCGTATGACTGCGTCCCGGTGCTTTACTGGAACAAAAGGTCGGGGCTGTCCGGTGGATAGGTCGCATATGATGGTACCGGTGTTTGTGGGTAATGGCAGGTCTGCCAGCTGCAAGGCGGAAGTGTGTTGCGTGTACCTGCGTAAGTCCGGGTCGGTGAGTTGGTCTTTTGCCATTTGCGCGTAAGTCCTGGTTGTGTGTTGATGGTTGCTATTCTCGATAGCGTGTCTGCGACTGTATTGTGTTGACCGTGAATGTGCCGTATGTCGGATGTAAATTGTGCAATGTATGTTAATTGTCGTACTTGACGTGGTGAGGCTTTGTGAGGTTGTTGTGTCAGGGCGTATGTCAGCGGTTTGTGGGCTGTGAAGAGAGTAAATTGACGTCCTTCTACCCAGTGCCTGAAATGTTTGATGGCCGCGTACGCCCCTAATAGTTCCCGGTCATAGGCGCTGTATTTTTTTCGGTTTCGCTGAGCCTTCTCGAGTAGTACGCGAGGGGTTGTCGTTTCGCGTCCACTATCTGGTATAGCGCCGCTCCAATGGCCACGTCCGAGGCGTCCGTGGTCAAGTGTAGGGTTGGATTGGTAAGCGGGTGTGCGAGCTGCGCCGTATTGTTTAGTGCCTGTCTACACTGTTGAAATGCTGCTTGCGTATCAGGGGACCAGGTAATCGGGCGCCTGTCTTTGCGTTTGCTGTTCTTAAGGTATTGCAAGAGAGGTACCTGTAGGTCCGCGGCGTGCGGAATGAAGCGCCTGTAAAAGTTAATGATTCCTAGGAATCTGCGGAGCTCCTCAACCGTTTTGAGCTGTGGAAACTGTGCTATGGCGTCGCACTTTGTCTGCGTTGGCTGAATGCCGTCCTTTGACACTCTGTGCCCTAAAAATTCGACCCGCAGCTTTCCGAACAGGCATTTGGCTGCGTTGATCGTGACACCGTATGACGTTAATCGTTGTAGGAGTTGCCTGAGGTGGTGTTGGTGCTGGGCTTCGTCAACCGACGCGACTAATATATCGTCGATACAAGCGTAGCAGAAGTCGGTCGGGTTCGCACCGCATTACCTGTAACATACAGAGAATTTAATAAAGAAGAATTTTGTTGTTCTGTACGCAGTTGATTCATTTGTAGTGATAGACACTAGCCCACAGGAGTGGGCACGGCTACAAACTGGTGACCCCGAAGGAAAAAATAGAAACTAAACCGGACACACATACAAAAGGAAGAAACCAAGGGTATGTAAAGCCTATTTCCTCAGTGTCGAAGCAACAAAGTAGTGTTGAAGCAACAAACCAAAAAAAAAAATTTCAATATATTTGTTTCAAGTTTAAAAATTACAATATAACTTTGGAAATAACCATATGATTAAGTAATTCAATTGAATATATTTCTGTGGTGGCTTGCCCCAGGTCATGTTTGTCACGATTTTCCAGGCAGGGCTCCCTGGCGTTTTTGTTTTGTTTGTTTGTTGCAATTTTATTTTTTTTTATATATAACAAAAAAAAGACCAGAGACCATATGTTTTTTATATAAAGACACAGAATAATAATAGATTATAGAAATCAGTCAAGCTCGCACCGCATTACCTGTAACATACAGAGAATTTAATAAGAAAAAATTTTGTTGTGTACGCAGTTGTTTCATTTGTAGTGATAGACACTAGCCCACAGGTGTGGGCACGGCTACAAACTGGTGACCCCGAAGGAAAAAATAGAAACTAAACCGAACACCCATACAATAAGGAAGAAACCAAGGGTATGTAAAGCCTATTTCCTCAGTGTCGAAGCAACAAACCAAAAAAAAAAATTACAATATATTTGTTTCAAGTTTCAAAATTACAATATAACATTGGAAATAACCATATGGTTAAGTAATTCAATTGAATATATTTTTTTTTCCAAGCCATAGCGTGAATAGAAAATATAAGCCTCGTTAAACCAAAAAAACGTAGCTATCTAATAACGATAAATAGCTAAAGCCATAAGGGACACAGCGAAACATGCCAACCAAAAGAAACACTCGGACGAAGCGGACGCCGCCTAAGGGAGAGCAAACGACACCATCTGAGCCAAGGCAGCAGCCTATGGTATTGCAACCGAACAACTGGCCCGAGACGTCGCAAAGAGCAACCCCAAAGATGCCCCACTTCTGCAGCGAATTTATAGATACATGGCTCCGGCAATGTGAGCTCGTCATGGAGCAGGCAGGAATCCTGAACGAAGCCGATAAGTTTACATGCATCGCCGACGGAGGTCATGGCACAGACACAGCAGAAGACGGTGAGTATGCTAGGCTAAGGCAATTTCTCCTCCTCAGGTATGGCAGTACACCAGCACAGCGCCTCCAGCGGCTGTTCTCCGTTGGGGAGCTGGGGGACCGACGGCCCTCAGCGTTGCTGAGTGACCTCAGAAGGCTAGCAGCGGGAACAGCGGCCGGAGACGCTGTGCTAGAACACATATGGATGTCGAAATTACCAGAATCAGTGGGGGCCATAATCGTAGCGCAGCGACCCGGCACTCCTTTGGACGAGCTGGCACAGATGGCAGACCGCATTCTTGCACTAAAGCATGCTAAATCTGTAGCACCCGTAGACACCGCCGCACCCGACATACACCACGGCCCCGGCATTACACACAACACGGCTACAGCAAAGGCGCCCTGCGATACCGCAGAGTATACAGAAATCGCAGGCGTCAAAGACCGTGCCCCCCACGAAGCAACACCACGACAACGGAAACGACATCCGAGATCACACAAATAAAACATCAAATCAACAGGCTTTCAGAACAAATGAAAGCACTAACCATGTCCAAAGCGTAAACCACACTACTGTTCTTCCACGCGTGATTCGGCGCCAGGGCAGGCAAGTGCGCAGCTCCATGCGAAAACAGCTGGGCCAGGCGCTAGAGGCTGCAAACCCCCTGGCCACCAACCAAAGCCGCCTGTTCCTTACAGACCAACATTCTGGACTCAGTTCTTGGTAGACACGGGTGCGGAAGTCTCGGCCATACCACCCACACAAGCAGACGCGACCTCATGCACTTCCACGCACGCATTTACAGCGGCCAACGGTACGACCATCAAAGTCTACGGAACAAAATCAATGACAATCGATTTATGGAAGGGCCTCAAGGCACAATGGACCTTCTACAACGCAGACATTGCAAGGCCGATAATAGGCGCCGACTTGCTTACCGCGCAGGGATGGACGGTAGACCTCAAGCACCAAATCTTACACGCATGCACAGACAGGCATATTAGGCCAACGACGCCTACCGCCCACACATTACACTAATTAGAGACAGGGGTCGCTTATGAAGCACTGCTGCAAGAGTACAAGTAACCACAGCTTCAGCGTTCCGTCAAGCCCCAGGACACCAAGTGGAACACACTATCACCACCAAAGGGCCAGCCACATTCGCGAAACCGCGCAGGCTCCCACCAGATAAGTACAAAGCCGCTAAAGCGGAATTCGACATCATGGTAGAACGGGGGATCTGTAGACCTTCCAACAGTCATTGGGCCAGCCCATTACATATGGTGCGAAAGAAAAACGGGGAATGGAGACCATGCGGAGACTATAGGCAATTAAATGCGCACACGGTGCCGGATCCCGCACCCGCACATCCAGGATTTCGCCAGCGGGCTGGCAGGAAAATCAGTATTCTCCACCGTCGACTTAGAGAGGGCCTACCACCAGATACCAGTGGCTGCGCAAGACATTCCCAAAACCGCGATAATCACTCCGATTGGGCTATACGAGTTTCCGCGGATGACTTTCGGACTTAGAAACGCGGTCTAGACATTCCAACGATTCATACACCACGTAATACGAGGGCTGGACTTCTGCTACGCTTATATCGACGATATATTAGTCGCGTCGGCTGACGAAGCCCAGCACCAACACCACCTCAGGCAACTCCTACAACGATTAATGGCATACGGTGTCACGATCAACGCAGCCAAATGCCAGTTCGGAAAGCCGCGGGTCGAATTTTTAGGGCACATAGTGTCAAAGGACAAAGTGCAACGCCATAGCACAGTTTCCACAGCTCAAAACGGTTGAGGAGCTCCGCAGATTCCTAGGAATCATTAACTTTTACAGGCGCTTCATTCCGCACGCCGCGCACCTACAGGCGCCCGATTACCTGGTGCCCTGACACGCAAGCAGCATTTCAACAGTGTAGACAGGCACTAAACAATACGGCGCAGCTCGCACCCCAGCTTACCAATCCAACCCTACACTTCACGGACACCTCGGACGTGGCCATTGGAGCGGCGCTATACCAGATAGTGGACGCGAAACGACAGCCCCTCGCGTACTACTCGAGAAGGCTCAGCGAAACCGAAAAAAAATACAGCGCCTATGACCGGGAACTATTAGGGGCGTACGCGGCCATCAAACATTTCAGGCACTGGGCAGAAGGACGTCAATTTACTCTCTTCACAGACCACAAACCGCTGACATACGCTCTGACACAACAACCTCACAAAGCCTCACCACGTCAAGTACGACAATTAACATACATTGCACAATTTACATCCGACACAATTTACATTCACGGTCAACACAATACAGTCGCAGAACGCTATCGAGAATAGCAACCATCAACACACAACCAGGACTTGACTACGCGCAAATAGCAAAAGACCAACTCACCGACCCGGACTTACGCAGGTACACGCAACACACTTCCGCCTTGCAGCTGGCAGACCTGCCATTACCCACAAACACCGGTACCATCATATGCGACCTATCCACCGGACAGCCACGACCTTTTGTTCCAGTAAAGCACCGGAACGCAGTCATACGGCTAGTCTACGAGCTAGCGCACACCGGCCCCAAGGCGACGGCAAGAGCGGTCAGCCAGAGATTCGTATGGCCTCATCTACAGAAGCAGTGCCAAGCATGGGTCAGAACTTGCATGGCATGCCAAAAGAGCAAGATCACACAGCACACAAAGTCGCCTCTGCAAGCATTTCACCCCCACATGGACGATTCGCTCACTTCCATATGGATTTGATAGGGCCACTGCCTACATCTCTGGAGCGGAGATATTGCCTTACCTGCATAGATAGGTTTTCTAGGTGGATTGAAGCAATACCTCTCGCCGGCATTACCGCCAGCGAGGTTGTAAATGCCTTCTACGGCAGCTGGGTGAGCAGATTCGGCTGCCCTACCGACATCACAACCGATCAGGGCACCTAGTTCACTTCCGAACTATTCAAGGAGCCAGCCCAGATGACCGGGGCAAGGTTACATCACACGTCAGCCTATCATCCGCAAGCGAACGGCATGGCAGAGCGCATGCATAGAACCCTCAAGACGGCGTTGAGATGTCACGAGGACGGGCGATGGACGCAACTTCTGCCTACGGTCATATTGGGTCTGAGAACGGCGGTTCGAGAGGACACAGGCATGTCGCCAGCAGAAATTACGTACGGCACGACACTGAGGCTACCGGGGGAGCTGATAATAGGTAGTCCCGACAAGCAAGCGGGTACACCCACACAGGCGCAAAACTGGGTCACAAAGCTAAGACGCTCGTTGGAGCGAGTTCGACCAGTACCAGCAGCATGGCACAGCACCCGGCACCCATTTGTGCACGCGCAATTGGCAACATGCACCCATATACTCCTGCGACGGGAAGGGCTGCTTCCCGCCTTGGAGCCAGTATACGAAGGTCCCTACCGAGTGCTGGCGAGAACAGAAAAAACGGTTACCATCGTCAAGAACGGAAGGGAACAGAAGGTAGCATTAGATCGGGTCAAGCCGGCCCACCTGCTCAGCGGCGCAGAAGAAACAGCAAACCATCGTAGCGTGCCCGCACGCTACTGGGGGGGCTGTGTGGCGGCTTGCCCCCAGGTCATGTTTGTCACGATTTTCCAGCTAGGGCTCCCAGGCGTTTTTGTTTTATTTGTTTGTTTTAATTTAATTTTTTTTTGTAACAGAGGAAAATACCAGAGACCACATGTTTTTATATATAGAGAGAGAATAATAAAAGATTAGAGAAGTCCGTCAAGTTCGTACCGCATTACCTGTAACATACAGAGGATTTAATAAAGAAGAATTTTGTTGTTGTGTACGCAGTTGTTTCATTTGTAGTGATAGACACTAGCCCACAGGTGTGGGCACGGCTACAATACCCTTCTTGAATTTTTGTGATTTCATATTTTATAATTTATTGTTTATTTTGAGTTACAAATTATATGAGTATTTTTGTTTATCTTTCTAATTATTGTTCATGTTTTTTCCTTTCAGTGCCGATATCTCCGGCAGACGGATTTTTTTCCATGTCGTATAATTAATTACTTGTATCATTTTTGACTAATTATGTTAATTTTTTTTTGTTGAAATAAAAAGTGATATTTAAAAAAAAAAAGAAATATACCCTGTTACATGTTTAATCATACCATTCATAATGACCTTTACATCTCTTTTGTCCAAGATCTTATAAAAAAAAGTTACCGCAAGTTTCATAGTCTACTAGCTCTCCATCCAAATCCTTTAGTGCAACAGCTCTCCTCTCCTCATCTACCTGACAATCCTCCTCGTCGCTGAAGCGGAAGTGGCCTAGAGACCTTCTAGAGTGAGAGTGTTTTAAAATTCAAGGAGAAAGAGTTTCTCTATCAAACTGTATAACATGAGAACTGAAACGTGTATCATTAAATTTACTTGTGACGACATACTGTTGTGGTTGTAAATATTACTAATAATAAAAAAAAAAAGACATGTTATAAACAGTCTAAGTCAAGGGTATATTTTACAAAAAGAAAAGCTGCATAATGCGCTAATGTTGATGCATGGTCTATTCTAACTTCTAATAAACATCGATCGTGGTAGAATCGATAGGTTTATAAATGGCGCTTTGTTGTTTGAGCTGGTGAATGACATTACTAACACCCCCTTTACCTTAATATTCACAAGATTTACATTACCTTTGTTTTATTTACAGTTTCGTTTTTAACGAAATATGGACATGAATAAGGATCTTTTTTTGCTCCATACACTTCGGTCATTTCTGTTATTGTAAGTGCAAAGCAGAATCTCATCATATATGAGACCAAAAGAGAAATTAAACATTCTACTGATACCACCCATCTTTGCGGCACACATCCTATAAAAAAACACTCATACAAACATCCTAAAAATTACAGTTAGATGAAGAATATGTTTTAATTCAGTAACTTACTGAAAATTAGATGTGGAAACTTCATGAAAAGTAAATCTTTCAAGCACACGATCAAAAAATTAATTTGTTAATTAAATAATGATAGCACTGTAAATTAATCATATGCCAACAATTGTTGTTTTTTTTTTTATATTTATAAACCATGGATATTTTTCCTAGGAAACGTTATAACGGAAATAGGAAAATAATGTGAGCAATTTAAAAGAGGGCTCTTCATTTATTTAGATATTCAACATGAATGACCAAAAAGCCACTGGGTATGATTATCCTGAAGGTTTCTATAAATATCTACGAGAAATAGAAAGAGATGAACAACTAGAAAAAGAGGTGTTCTTATTTGGACATACTACACCATTTAAACCCGTATCAGTTATTGAAGAAGACTGCATCGACAGTTACAATGTATTATGGAACACTTTAGTGAAAGGTAAATTGCAAGAGAATCACAATAGTTTGGATTACCTTGTTTTTTTAAAATGTGTCAATAGAAAATAGAAATGATTAAGAATAGTTTTTTGTCATGTAGATTTAGGAATCCAGGTAAATGGTCAACATATTATTTTTTACTTTCTCTTTTTTATCATTAGATTTAGGAATCACTACTTTTATCGATTAAACTTCACAGAAATATTATTTATAATCTTTTTTTTCTTAAGGTGCGTCATCATAAACGGTCGTCAGTGGCCGGAGCGGTTCTTAGTGGACTACCGGCCTCCGGACAGTGTCTTTCATTAGGAACAACACTGACCATCACCGGACTGTGAAATATCTAGGGGCTTCTAGAAAAAATTATGTCGCAGGTGCATCACTGTCTGGAATCAAACCGCAAATTACGCGAGCTAGTTCCCGCACTGAGCTAATCGCATTCCTGGGATCATTAATCATCCAATTAACTCCAACAAAGCCGGTAAAAGTGATGACACTCCATCCATTCACCAGCGTATTTTATAAGCTGGTGTTAAAACCTGTATTATTTTCACTTCGCTTAATGGGATCTTTAATATTTTAGTTCAGAATTTCAAATTTATTTTGATCTTTCGAAGTTGCGATACATTCAGCGATTCAATCTAATATTACATCACCCTCTTCTAATAATTTCCTCATTCCTTATCTTATTACCTATATTATTTCCTCCCATTTAATATAAGGGAACTTATTCGAGATCTGTCTAATGAATCAAAATTCTGAGCTAACACATTTAACTTCCTTAAGTATGCCTTCGGGTTGGCAAAGACCTACTTGCATGAGAAACATAGATAGATGTAGCATTCATTATTGAAAATTCACCTTTCAGGACAAACTTATATATAAATAACTGGATGCAATACAGTCCTTCCAAACTGTCATCTAATGGAGGACCTGTGGTTTTGATAAAATTTACTCAGGTTCACAATCCATTATTACCTTTTCTATTGAATAAAAAAATGTATTCAATCAACAGCTATTGTTCTGGATTGCAATCTTTTAGTACTTTTATTTTATTACTCTCCTAATAAATCTTGTTTCTTCTAAAGTATTTCAAAACATTCATGCACGTCGAACTAAATTTCTGGCAGAGCAAGGCAGTAAATATTAAGACTCAATAAGACTACGAGTAAGTCTCTCGATAGCATACACTTTTTGGATATCAGAGACATTTTCCGTAATAGCCTGCTTCTTTTTGTGGTCATCGACCGGTTTCGAGCGTTCGCCCATCTTCAGGATGCGTTTGTCAGACAGTGTGATAACACAGAGATTTGCACAGAGCAAATTCTTCAGTTTACACACTCAGTACGGCCATTGGTGCATAGCCAATGGCCTGTATGTTTATGTGCGTGCCTGTCCGTCTGTCTATCTTTCTGTGTTTGTGTGAAAAAAAATATCTCGAAAATAATAAGTCGCAGGGCAGGAAGCTCCAATTTGGTATTCTGACTAGATACTACAAACGCATCTGACACGATGCGTTGTGGTAAAATAATTCAACTGGAAGTGCTTCTTTACTGAATGAAGCATTGTGGAAGCATGAAGCATTTAGCGGGATTCCTAGGAAACAGTAGCGTTATGCTTTCCTTTAAAGTACTATCTCAGTACAATGTACAGTTTTAACACTTACATAAAATTAATATAATTTATAAGCATTGATAAAATTTATAAGTTTGAAAAAAATCGGATAACCGGAAGTGCGTTTAATTTACCACTTTACTAAATGAGTTTCACTTTTTCGCAATTTTCTAAAAAATGGCTCCAACGATTTTTTTGAAACTTCGCATATAAACTAAACATTCAAAGATCTACAACTTTCATTTAAAACATTTCTCTGGGAAATTTCTTTTAAGAGCACTTTTAGGGAAGGGGTGGGGTTAGATTTTCATCAAAGTGCTATCCTAGTTCATTATACAATTCTATCATCCAAACATAATTAGTTAGAAATAAATAAATGGCCAAAATTCCGAGTTTCAAGAAAATTAGTAAACCGGAAGTGCGCTTTTACTGAACAGTTTTTTCAGTTTCGACGAATTTCATTAAATTTGGTTACACAAACTATAAAATTTGTCAATTATCAGTTTGAGAACTGGAGTAAGAGAAAGTTGTGTGAGTGTTTCAAACCAGATTTTTTTTTTTTCAAAGAAATAATTAACCAATTACAGTGTAGAAGAGAAGGTGTGAAATGTAGATATACGAGAGGCCAATCAGAAATCTAGAATTACCGTGTTGACCGCGCCCACCTTCTATTCTACACTGTAATTGGTTAATTATTTATAGCTAATTATTTCTTTGAAAAAAACAAAAAAAAAAAACAGTTTAGATTTTTTTTTACTAGTTTTCCCTTCGTAGGTATTTTAAAAATTATCAAATTGTGAAATAAAAAAAAAAATGCAAAAATCAAGTTATTTCTAAACTATTTTATAAAATTAATGTGAGTTATAAAGAGAAAAAGAATCTACTGTTGAAGAAGTAGGCAAAAGAGAATTACGGAAACACAGCATCTAATGCAAGTCCGTCATTTTATATTTGGCGATTTATACTAATGGAAAAAAATAAAATTGATGTTAAACACAAATTCCACAAAATTTTCCCAAAGGAACTTATAATATTCGATTACAAAAATTTTCATTGACCTGGAGTTTTTAGCTATTCATTATATTCTTAATAATATGTATGTGGTGCAGTCCACAAAGTATTAAAAGAGTATTATGAAGATAGATATCTACGCATGAGCTAATTCAATTAAAATCTAGTTTCTCATAACAACATAAAAAAAAAAAAAATGATGAAACAAACTAATTATTAATGCAATTAAACAAATAAATTATAATAAGAAGAAGCGTCATATATTAGAATTTTTCTGTGAAACACTCAAACAACTTTCTTCTAACTGCAATTTCCCAAATTGTAATTGACAAATTTTATAATTAATACATTAAATTTAATGAAATTCGTCGGTGTTTTTTTTTTATGGAGAAAATAGCGAATACTAAAAAACTGTTCAATTAAACGCACTTCCGGTTTACTAATTTTTTCAAACTCTGAATTTTGGCAATATATTTATTTCTAATTAATTTTGTTTAGATGATAGAATTGTATAAACAACTACGATACTACTTTAGAGAAAAACATAACCCTCCCATTCTCTCAAAAGCCCCCTTAAATAGTTTACCCGGAGAAATGTTATAAATAAAATTTGAAGCTCTTTATATATGTGTAGTTCACAATCTTGATTTTAGAGAAAAAATAGCGGAAATTTTTCAATAAAAAAGCACTTCCGGTCATCCGATTTTCTTCAAACTCGCAATTTCAAAACATATTTAAACTCTAATTAATATTATTTAGATGATAGAATTGTACAATAAACTGAAATACCACCTTAGAGGAAAACCTTACCCCATCCCACCTCTAAAATTGCCCTTAACTGAACTATTCCGGAAAAATGTTTCGAATCAAAGTTGTAGGTATGTCTAGTTGAGTTACCAAATCTTTGTATGTCTAGTTGATCTTCCAAAATTAATGAAAATCGTCGGAGCCATTTTTGATAAAATCGCCAAAAAGTGAAAAACTTATTCAGTAAATTGGTACTTTCGGTTGAGGAATTTTGACATAAAACTTACTGTCGGATCCCTATATATAATCAAGTTTGAACTTTCCTGCTATTTTTCATTTTTGAGCTATACTTTTCACATACGTACACACACACACACACACACACTTTTCTAAAATCCACTTTTTTGGACTCTGGGTACCTTAAAACGTGTATTTCCAGTGAAAACTCGATTTCGAAAATTTGACCCAATTACAATACTTCCTTGTATCTATGAGTCAGAGAATATAAAAACTTAAACATTTGCGTAACGAATTCTGAATGAAAGTATTCATGAATGATGAGTCATGAATTAATCCATGATTCCGTGGATTATTCATGGTTATTCAACAATAATCCATGATTATTCATGAATAATGAATATAAAAAAATAAATTATCAATCATTATTCATTTCATGTAAACACATGAATATTCATTATTTATCATGAAGATAACATGATGAATGAATATATCATGTTAATAAGTTAGTCATTAGTCAAGAATAATGGATAACTGTTTAGTCGTTAGTCATTAATACAATGGATGAGTTGTAGTAATAATCATTAACCAGAATACTTTTTGCCATCTCTGCAATAAACTTACGTTCAAATAGTTCATGGTCGCATTAAACATTGACTAAACATTTCAAATCAAATTGACAATCATAATATTGCAACGTTTTTCCCTCTGAACTAGCTACTGCAACTAGTTTCTAAGTGGGTTCGTTTAGATAAAACACACTAAACTTAAAAAAAAAAAAAAAAATGAATTTATTGTTTAACGCAATAAATTACAAATAAAGCACTTAAATACCCCTGATTAAACCAACAAAAGTTTTCTTAGTTCACTTTTCACAAACACACACGCCGTTTGTAACAAGACTCACTCGACTCGAGCTGCTATTCGCTAATTATACCAGTGGAAAAGGGTCTGGAAGATTCTAGAACATTGTGGAAGAACCTAGAGCGCCCCGCTAGCGCTTACTAGTGGCCACGAGGAGAACTTGAGGTGCCTGCTTTCTCTGCTAGATGGCACTAGTGGCTGCTTTACGATATTGTATTAATTATAAAATATAGAAAGTCGTAAGAGTTTCCATAACAGATTTTTTTTTTTTTTCAGAGCAATGGAAGAAAGGTAACTACATTATGAAAGCTGTATGGGACTTAGAAAAAGATGAAAAATTATTTAAAAGTAAGTATGCACTAAATCATGTTTAAGTTATGAAGATTTCAGAGCAGATTTATTAAAAAAGATCCCAAGCGTTGGTCTAGTGGCTAGCGCACTCGCTCTTGGTATGAGAATTCAGGGTTCGATTCCCGTGAGGGCAAAGTTGGTGTTGACCCAGCATTGTGAGAAAAAGTGAGAACCTACAGTTGGTAGCGCAACAGGTAGCGAAGACAGGAACTAAACGGCGAGGGAACTGCAGCGTGCTTATCCCAATACAAATCGCCGTCTGGCAAGCCTTGGCCCCTTCATGGGCTGTTGCGCCATAGGTTTTTTTTTATATATATTTATTATAAATTTAGAGAGTATGTGTGAAAAATGTATTAAAAATTCTTTCCAAGTGAATCTAAAAAAAATATTTTTAGAGAATGTTTGTGTGTGAGTGTATGTCTGTGTATGTGTGTGTGTGTGTGTGTGTGTGAATATGTGTGAACAAAATATTTGAAAAACAAAAAAATTGCACGTAACTCAAACTTTATATTGCCTTCAAATAATAATACCTTCGTCTCTGACAAGAAGGTTTGGGTAAAATCCATCATCCGGATCTGCTCTTGTGTTTTTTGAGTTTTCACGATTTTCATCAAAACTTTGCACACTAACACACTACGAAAGACCTATCAATTTTATTCAAAACATTGTTCCGGCAAAATTGATTTTTGAATTTTCCTCAACAATATGGTTACCTAATTGCTTTGTAAAACAGGTCTTTATCCTCTGACATATGTATATGCATCTTTTCTTAATTATAAATATTTTTTTTATTGAGATATTTACAATTGCATCAAGTATTTGCTAAATGTGTCGATAATACAAGAGTGAAGAAGCTGTTCATTGCCCAACTCTCCAAAATATTGTCACGTGAATGAGGAGTGAAATTACATATTTATATAATGAAGAATATAAAATGAAAGAGCATTAGGAATATTTACAGAAGGAAAAGTGAGAAATGAAAAAAAGTGAAATATGAGAAAGCGTATTAGGAAAGAGTTTAGTGCTAAGAGGAGAAAGATATATATTTATATATATACGTAATTATTAATTATACGTATTATACGCGTACCTATCGGGAGATGTCTCGGCCATTGACAGAGTCTTCTGACAGATTTTCCACGGATTGAATTGTTTGGAACGATATCAAAATGAATGTCGCGGACAAAATGAATGTTTAGATCATTGTGAATTGTGAGATTGGAGACACAAAAAGGAGCAGTGATGATTTTACTAAGGATTTTGGATTGGAGTGTTTGTATTCGGTGGTAATTGGAACGCTTGGTTGAGCCCCACACTTGGACTCCGTATGTCAATAAAGACTTAAGAATAGTATTGTAAATGAGTATTTTGTTGTGTAGAATACGACCAGAACGTCTGTCGAGTAAACGTGAGAGTAGTTTGTATCGTCGATCTAGTTCCTGTCTTTTGAGTTTAGTATGAAAATTCCAAATCATTCTTTTCTTCAAGTAGAGTTCCAAATAGTGAATTTTGTCGACATAGGGTAGTAATTGACCACTAGAGGACATAGCTCTGCGGAGGGTGAATATGTTATGATTATGTTTGTCAACATTTATTTTTATTCTCCACTTACTAAACCATTTATCCAGAGCGTTATGATGGGACTGTAGGTGCGAAGTTATGAGGACGGGTTCTTCATGGGACGTGAGGATAGTGGTATCGTCAGTAAAGGAAAATATTGGCCTCGGTGGGCAGCAATGTCACTCGCGTTATTGTGTAAAAGATTGGGCCTTGGCTACTCCCCTGGGGAACAGCTTTTTTTCAGAGGATAGTAAGATGACAGGCTAGTTCTTTCGGATACAAGGACGAATCTTTCAAAAAGATAAGATCGGAGGATAAGGTAGTAGGTAAAAAGGAGGATGCCTTTGAGTTTCCACTGAAAATGTATTTAAAATATTTTGTTTGATGAAAAAATAAAAAGCCATGATTCCATGAAAAAAAATCGGGTGTGAAACACTCATACAACTTTCTCTTACTCCAGTTCTCAAAATTATAATTGAAAAATTTTATAGTATGTGCACCAAATTTAAGGAAATTCGTCGAAAACTGAAAAAACTGTTCAGTAAAAGCCCACTTCTGGTTTACTAATTTTCTTGAAACTCAGAATTTCGGCCGTCTATTTTTTTTTTTTTTTTTTTTTTTTTTTAGGAGGGGAAAAATGCCCAAAGGCACCTTCCAGCTCCCAAGTTGGGTGTGTGGGGCTCTTACCCACTAAAAAAAAACCCTCCAAATACAGGCATAAAAACCCCCCCGGAACTGGAAGACATTACTTCAGGGGGGGCGCTCATATGTGTAAGTCATCTATCCTACTCTCTTCTTGCTAAATATTAAATAAATTCTCTCCTCTACTGCTTCAAAACACACTCTACATACCCTGCAACTTTATTCCATGCGCCTTCCTCTTCTAGCATTCTTCTAACTAGAGTATCTGGAGTCAAAGTTCTAGTGTCTCTCCACAGTTGCTCTCTTTCTATATTCCATCTGGTACACTTGAAGAAGGTGTGAGGGGCATCATCTACTTCTGCGTAATCATGCATACACCTGGCGGATGTCCCTTTTACATCCTGTATACGTAGCTCGCGAAGCATCCATGACCAGTCAGAAATTGCGTAAGGTAAAAATTAACCTCCCCATGCTTCCTATTAGCCCATGTTATAGGGTCTTCGATCAGCTTGTATGTCACCTAGCCTTGTGTCTGTGCTCCAGCGTCTCTTCCATTCTTCTTGTAAAATAGCAGACGCTCTGCATGTTGCCTCATGTTTCAGCAATGCCTTGTGCATAAAACAAAATTGCCTTGCCGAGGCATTTAATTCAATGGGGGCAGTACCTGCGATCACCAAGGCTGCAGGCTCGGATACCGTGCGGTAGGCGCTAATAATTCTCAACGCTCCTCTTCGATGAACCGCCAGAAGTCGCTTGGCGTGCTTAGATTGTCTCAGGGCTCCAGCCCAAATCTCACTCTCATACAGCTTGATAGCATTTGCCGTCGACATTAACAGCTTTCTCTTACTGGCGGCCGCCTGTATTAGCCATTATACTACTAAGCATCGATGTACGTACTCTCATCGCCTTCGTAAACACACACTTAATATGCTCCCCGAAGGATAATCTTCTGTCCAATAAAACACCGGGATATCTAATTTCATTCTTGGGTACCAGTTCCACCATGTCAATCGTCATATTCCTTCCGATATCCATGCATCGTCTGGATATCACCAGCGTTTCAGTTTTTTCCGCAGCTAGCTCCAAACCATGCTCCTCAAGCCAGTTCTGCGTGTGCCTCATCACAGTCTTAGCTGGACAATTTCTGTATCTCTTGCTAATAACCGCAACAATATCGTCTGCGTATCCAACGAGAAATGTATTG
This sequence comes from Triatoma infestans, assembly GCA_011037195.1. Taxonomy (NCBI): domain Eukaryota; kingdom Metazoa; phylum Arthropoda; class Insecta; order Hemiptera; family Reduviidae; genus Triatoma; species Triatoma infestans. The sequence continues at coordinate 51,223 of JAAEAF010003934.1, forward strand.
TCTGGCATTTCCATTCGAAGGATTCCATTATATGCAACGTTCCACAAATCTGGCCCCATTATCGAGCCCTGCGCCGCTCCTCCGGTGATCCGTTGGTATCGGGAGCCTTCCAGGGTTTCAAAGCAAAGAATCTTATCGTTCAGATAGCTATCCATCATGCGGATTAAGTATTCAGGTACGCAGAAGTCTGTTTCCAGCGCTCTGAGTATATCCTGCCATCTAATAGAATTAAACGTATTGCGAACATCTAAGGTCGCCACCCCTACTATCTCCTTAGGGTGCTGACTACTAAATACCGCCGTTCGTGCCACATCCACGACATGTTCCACGGCACCAAGAGTTGAGCGCCCCCGTCTGAATCCAAACTGTTTGTCAGCCAGGTCGCCTGCAGCTCTAATTGCGTCCTCCAGGCGTGGCTTGATCAGCCTCTCAAACAGTTTCCCCGCAGTGTCCAGCATGCACAAAGGCCTATATGCCGTCACAATACTCAAATTCCTTTTTTCTTTGCGTATTAAGACCAGCCTTTGTACCTTCCAGATATCTGGGAAGACACCAGTCTTCAGACATTTATTGTACATACAAATCAAAGCTGTAGGCATATAGTAGCCGTCACTTTAAGTATTTCCGCCGGAAGTCCATCTGGTCCTGGAGCTTTTCTATTAGCGAGTAGCCTAACTGCGTCCTGTAATTCTTCTAATATAAATTCCGGTTTATCTTCCTCAGGTATCTTCCACTGTCTGCGGACTCGTTCTGCCTGTGTTGGGAACAGTTTCTTTACAGTTCCATCCATATGAAGACCATCCATCTTAGGTGTCGGGCAGAATTTACCAAGTTTGCGCATGATTATCTTGTAGCTGTGCCCCCATGGGTCGGAGTCCATCTCTTGCCTAAGCTCATCCCATTTCTCTCTTTTGCTCCTAATGATCGCCTGTTTAAGGGCCCTTTTGGTTCTTTTTAAATCTTCTCCTCTCTTTCAGCTTCTTCTATATTTCTCCTTCTGGTCCTCGCGACATCACTTTACATCGGAGTCTTAGACAATCCTTTCTGAGCTGCGAGATCTCGTTATTCCACCAATATGCAGGTGGTTTCCTTCCTCGCGGTTTACTCTTTCTACGCATAGCAGCATCACACACTCGGCAAATGAGATCCATAGTGGCGCTCGTGACTTCCTCTGCGAGCCCTCAAGCGTAATTACCTGCTCCTGTCCTGTTCCACAATCAAGGCAAACGCTTCCTTATCTAGCTTCTTTAAATTTCGGCCTGATGCCATGGGCGTATTCTTCAGCTTTCTCTTTTTCTGTTTACCTATATGTATATGGAAGACGATGTATTGGTGGTCGCTTCCTATGAAATCTTCTAGGACTCGCCAAGAACAAATTCGATGTGCCCGGGTATCCGTTGCGAAGATAATATTCGGGATGGTCCCCATCTGCCCGGCTCTCCTAAAAGTGGGTGTATTTCCAGAATTGACCACTATAAGGTTACACCCCGCACCATGTCAAGGACAACTCTTCCTCTGGCATCAGTAGTACTCATGCCCCAATCCGGCACCTTGGCGTTAAAATCTCCAGCTAGAATCCATTCTTGAAGGATCTCTTGCAAAGCGTCAATTTTCTCTCTGAAATCATAAAAGCTCTCATTAGGCGTGAAGTGGCACCTAACATAAGGATTCCCTGACTCTTGATCCATACGTACCCACTTCCTGCACCATGCTCCTCAATCGATATTCTATTCGGGTCCAGGACCCATATGGCTGCTGTATGAAGGTCATCTTTAAACCAGAAGGGGTTATCTTTATCGCGATACTGTTAGCTGAGTATTAACAGATCGATCCTCCGTTTTGAGGTGAGCTGGTCCATTAAGGCATCTGCCACTCTACTCCTATGCATGTCGCCCTGTAGGATATTTACCTTTTTATTCGTATATAGGTCCATATTCATGCTATCTTTATTTTGTCTTACGCGCTCTCTCCAGCGCTATCGGAAGACCTTGCAGCTACCTGTTCCGGCAATATGTCTCAGAGATTCCACCTCTGTACCTTCCTCTTCACAGAGGGAACACCTCAGGTCCGCTTTGCACTCCTTTTTGAGCTGACCCGATACTCCACGGTTAATACATGTCCTCTCTAGCCTAATAAATGTATCCGTTGCACTCCGCCTGGCGGTGTCCATCCCGAAGCAGGTGAAACATCTAATAACGACAATACCTAGCGCAAGCGGCAATTAACCCAGCCAATCCTAATGCGGCCGATTTGTAGGAGTTCCTTTGCTTTACATTCGTTTAGGGAAATTAATCAATTCTGATAGCACTTAGAGAAAAACATAACCCCAAACTCCACCCATAAAAGTGGACTTAAATGAATTTTCCCAGAGAAATGTTTTAAATAAAATTTGTAGATCATTGTATGTTTACTTTATCTACGAAGTTTCAAGAAAATCGTCGAAATCATTTTTGTGAAAATGCGAAAAAGTGAAAAAAATCATTTAGTAAAGTGGTAAAGTAGTAAAGCACTTCCGGTCATCCAATTTTTTTGAAACTCGGAATTTCAACAACATATTTAATTCTAATTCACATTATTTAGATGATAACAGGATTGTCTTTTAAACTGAAATTGCACTTTAGATGAAAACCTAACCTCCCCCTCCCCCAAAAGTGCCCTTAAATGAATTTTCCTGGAGAAATGTTACAAATAAAAGTTGTAGCTCTTTAGATATGTAGTTGACATGCCAAGTTTGAAGAAAATCTTTGGAGCTTTTTTTGAGAAAATTGCAAAAAGTTAGAAAAAACAACTAGTAAAGTGGTACTTTTGGTTGAGGAATTTTGACAGATAACGTACTGTCCAGATCCCATGGTGATACCTAAACGGAATATTAAGTTTCAACTTTCTGCGGTTATTCGTTTTTGAGCTGTTCACATACATATACTCACACACACACAGAGAATTTGCTCAAAACCACTTTTTTAGACTCAAGGGGATCTTAAAACGGATATTTCCGCTGAAAACTCGATATCGAAAATTTGACACGTTTACAATACTTCCTCTTACTAGGAGTAAGAGAGTAAAAAGTGTTGTGGAAAAAAGAAAAAAAATTACTTTAAAAATATTGTTTAATATTCATATGACTTTCCACCACTAATCATTACATTTCTAACCTGCACAAATTTTCTCTTAACCTCGTATTTTTATTAAACTTTATTTCATATAAATCTTCAAATCTCATATAAAGATAATTGATAAGTAGTGGACAGGTAGCGAGCGCATGTTGCTGTTACACACGTTGCTTTTTGGATCATATCAGATACTGAATGTACCTTATTGTAGCTCACATGGCAGAATTTACCATCAAGGCCCTTGAAAAAGTAATTGTGAATTTAGAGTTAAAACTAACCATCTCAGCTCCATCTCGGAATCCATCTAAAAACAAATATGCTCCAGAAAATATTTCAAATAAAAGTGATAGATTTATTTGTACTCGTATATATGTAATTAACATTTCAAGTTGAGAGAAAATGGTTGGAGCCGTGTTCAAGATGTGGCGAACACTGAGAAAGTATGGTATGGTAAAGTCTCACTTCCGTTTAAACGATTTTCTTCAAACTTGGAATTCTAGGAATTGATTAAATGGACCTTAATATTGTGTAGGTGGAGGATCACATATAGCAGCACATTAGAGATATATTATTTATTTTCTTGAGAAAAATCAATTATAGTCAGCAGAAAGACAAAGTTAAAAAAAAAATGACTATTGGAATCAATATGCAACAGCTTCTCCCAAACAGTATCAAGGGTCAGTGAAAGAGGAGCAGATATTTATAACTTGTTTGAAAGCACTATTAGTTTAATATCTTATAGGTTCTTTCACCTCTCAGATAAGAAATAATGAGCAAATTGTAATGATTGTTAGCCGCATACAAAGATAACATTTTTTTTTAAATCATTCTAAAAATAAATAAATTTATAACAATTAGTTAATTAAAACCACATTAAATATTATTATTTTATATATCTCTAAAGAAAACGGAGATCGAAACTGAATCAATATTAATAATGTATTACTTTAGAAAAGGTTCATTGCAACATTGGCGAAACGTCGGTTTTTAGCAAAGCACTGACCCAGTCTTCACCTGGAAACTCAAGTGTTTTATTTTAAAAATTGGTTCCATAAATTTAGTTAATTTAATTTTAAATAAACATCTCTTTATTATTATTATTATTTATGATTTATTGTTTAATAATTATCTAATAAGAACTTAATTTATTTTTATTAGCATTTGTATTTAATCACCAGTAAAACAGGTGCATATTAAAGTTTGTACAATACCTTCTTAACAATTTCCATTGTTAATTTTTTTTATTTTTTATTTTTTTTTTTTTTGTAAAAATGTGGGGCAATAGGTTGCGGAAACAATCTCAAAGTTTTGTTGTTCGAAATTAATCTTCACTCTTTAGTTTGAAGAAGACATCTTTAGAGTTTATCTCTTTCTATATTTTTGATTACCCAAGAGTCAGCAAAGAAAAAATTTATATTCTTGATATTTTATTTAGATAATTGATGGGGGCGGCTCATCTTATTATTTGGGCGGCCAAATTATTTACCGAAGTACTACTTAAATAATTGATTTAAATTTTCTTTAAAAGAGCTTCAACGGTTTCCATTAAAATTGTTTATTAATTACGAATAAAAAACTTTTATTTGAAACATTATTCTGAGTTACTTGATAATAGAAGAATTCCGGGCTGAGAGGTGATTTTAGGCTGAACTAAAATTTGTCTATACTATAAAATTATGAGTAATAAAATTAGCTGTAAAATTTCAAATTATACTAAACAATTATGGGCCATCAGTTTTAAATTAATGAGTTGGGTGTTTTTCAGTTCCCTTTCAAGCTAATAACCGCCGTTGTATATAAATATGCTCCTGAAATAAGTAAGAACTACTGTGAAAATTAAGCCCTTTCTTATATATAAAAATGCAAACATCTCGATTTCGATCCAGAATTCAGTGATTTTATTCATTATTAAAAGTATAATTGAAAGATTTACTGGCAGGAGAACAGTGTTTATGGTAAAGAATACTGGGTGGTGATACCGAAGAAGAACGAATTGTATGGTAGTTTTTTTGGCAGAAAAGTGGAAAGTTGTGTGCTGACTAAGTTATAGGTTGTCAAAAATTCAAATCTAGAGATTATCAGAAGATTTTCTTTGTTGGCCGTTAGTTGTATTATGAAAACAAGTATTAGTTGGCTTCTCGACCAATTCAAGGTAAAAAACAAAAACCAGAAACGTCGAACTTGTAAATTATTAAAAAACAATTACAAAATTACTTTTTTGGTTTTTGTTTTTTACCTTGAATTGGTCGAGAAGCCAACTAATACTTGTTTTCAAATCTAGAGGTTGTAAAATTATATAATCTGCAAAAGTGAGTTTCACTTTTTTCCTTCTTCTTTTTTTCCAATAACAATGCTAAATAAAAATACAATTAAATGTTTAAAAGGGAAAAATTTCTTAAACCATTCTTCTAATTTTTCCTTTATTCAGTTGCTAATTTTTTCCATGATGTTTTATTATACACCTATTTATAATACTATACTATTTAAGTTAAGAAAATTGCAAAGAGTTATTAATTGTTGTTTATTTCAATAATCTGTAATATGTTTATTCATTGATAGAGCTAGAGTATTTGAATTTAGTATTGAATAATATATTTGCTTAAATCTTGATTTGGTATCGAAGAAGATTTTGATTGTATTGTTATTATCTTTTTCAGGCAATTATAATAATTTCTTTTTTTTTTAAGCAAAATACTTACAAAATAAAAATTAAACTTTCTTTATATGCTATAGAGTGTAAAGTGTTGAAGGAAATGGACAAAGAAATGCTGCCTACATTTGCTAAAGTGTGTTTGGTGTGTTTGTATGCTGTACACAATTTTAAAGATAAAAAAGTAAGTTTTATTTATTTATTTTATTTAACATTTAATTTATTAAGATTATTATTTATTAATTTTGCAGCATAAATAAAGTTCTCCTAATAAATTAGTTACTTAAAAAAGTTTCATTCAATTACATTCATCAATTTCTGCAATTGTTGTTATATTATTGTATTAGTAGCCTACATTACAAATTACTCACGAACTGTATAAGCTGTTCCTGATTACAATTAATATTAACAATATCTCAAAACAAAAAAGTATTATTTATGTTTTGTTCTTTGATAATTATGTAAAAAGAACACAATTTATTTTTAATAGCAGTTACATTTAAATCGCCAGTGAAACAGGCGCATATTAAAGTTTATATAACACCTCCTTAACAATTTCCATTGATAATTATTGTTGTTTTTTTTTGTAAAGATGTGAGTCAGTAGGCCGCGGTAACAATCTCCAAGGTTTTGTTGTTCGAAATTAGTGTTCACTCTTTAGCTAGATCATCTTAAAGCAGCCGATAGTGAACAATAAAAAAGTGACAATCTTATTAAATGGAGGGAATCCGTGCATCACCCTCTGTAGGCCCATCTTTGTCTATCGGGGCTTAGGCGATGATTTGTATTTGTATACTACGCGTTTCTTATTTAAAACTAGATTTAAATTATTTAATTTAAACTATAAACCGTAGAGGCAGAAATAAAGTGTTTTTTTATATGTAATCTTAAGGTAAGAGAAGAACCATATTATTTTTTCGGAGTCTGCCATGTATTAAACAAATTTAGGATATTGTATTTAGGGAAAAGTGACTGTACATTTAGAGAAATTTGATTTACTGAATGTAAGAAACTTTAGGAAGCTGATAATCTTTAGTTAAAGAATTCAATATGTGAAATTTATTTATTAATTTTATTCCCTCAATTATTATTTATTCCATTATTATTAAATTAATTATTTTTTGTATCCCTTTCTCTCTAATATTTTTGTAAAAGGTTTTGTATTACATTTTTTGTAATAATTATATTAAAAAGTTGTATTTTATTTTATTCATCGGTTTTTACTTTCTACTTTTTACATTCTATCACTCCTGGTTTTTCTTTTTGTTACGCTAATTTAAATCTATAAAAATGTCCATTTAGTTTATCTATAGACAAACACAGACTCGACATACAGATTTTCTATGCCTATGTTTAATAATTTGCTTTAATTTTGTATATTTGTAAATTCTCTTTACTAATAAATACTATCTATCTATCTCTCTACTACCTCCCTTTATCTATGGAGTATCGCCTGCAGTGTTGTATTGAAGTCGGTGAGTTTGATATTCTATAAAAAATATTAATCTAATACTATATTGTAAAGAACGTTACTAACCTCCTCCGCCCATGATATCTGAACGGTAGTAGAATACAAAGTCATTTGAAAAAGTATTGAACCTTTTTGAAACTCTCCCATCCAAGTGAAAGTGCTGGCCACTTGACTAGGTCGGTCTTAAAATTGCCTTGGTACTCTAAAAGTTAGGAACTACTCGTGTGAAGAACGTAAGAAATTATAACACTTGATCACAGTAAGTGATTGTTGTCATACATTTTACATTTAGATAACCGATACATGGGAAATTTTATGCGTTCAATGAAAAATACCGAATACCGATTACAATGTAGTTTCTTCTGAAGAATATTTATGTATATTTGGAACGGTCATGCCTCTCTGAGCGTCTATATTTTTCTTTTCAGGTTTTTTTATCTTAAATGTTCTATCAGCCCAATAAAGTGTCCGTCGTTGAATATGAGCGAAAATGTTCACTAGACAAGTGTTCTCTATTCATTTAATTTTTTTCAAATTAATTTGTCCAAAATCAGCTTTTCAAGTAAAAAATATAATTGTCAAGGTTGTATGTTAAGGATAAATAAAATTATTCATACTCTAAACCTAATTGGAAGGTAACAACAAAAATTTCTTGCTATTAATTGAGAATTATAAACAATTTATGGTTGAGCAAATTTTTGTTGATAGGATTTACTGAGAGTAATAATGCTTAAATATTACTAAATTGTTTTTTTTATGTACATATACTTTGCATGTATGTTGCATTTTTTAGTAAATGAAGCATTATTTCTGAACGATGTCTTGTTCATAAAATTCAAAAGAACCATTAATTGTGCATTTTTAAAAAAAGAATCCCTCATATAATAGGAAAATTTGCTAATCTGTCATTTTATATATATATATATATAATTCCCTAATTAAATAAGTTGAAGAAATTAATAAGAGTTAAATGAAAGTGATTCCAGCGTTGAGTACTGTACAGTGTTGCACTCTATTAGCCATTAGAGCAATCAGATTTCACTTTTAACTAAAGTTTGTTAAACTTTTAAATAAATAAAGTCTGTTCCTTACCTTAATATAAAATTCTGTTGAATCATCTGTCAGGATACATGGCATCATTGTTATTAGAATATTTATACAACTGGTATTTTTAATCGTTTTTTTTCGTCTGAAACATATTCTCTAATGTTTGAATACATAAAAATAGTATTCAGTTTCCAAACAAGCGTAAAACACTATTTTCTAAGCCCTATCCAAGATGATGCAGTACTTAAGGACCAAGTGAATTATTTAACATGGAATTGATTATTATTTCTGTCAATGATAATCCCCATTAATCTTTTGAGCTCCTATACAAAAGAAATTTTTTCCAGAACACAGTACAACAGCATCCGCACAATTTAAACTAAAACAGTGTGTTCTATGAATTTAGCTTTCAATAATGATTCTTTCATCATTTACTGTTATCATGATCTGTACTATTTGCTGTAACCAAACATTATCTAGGATGTTGTAAATTGGATTTTGAGGTTCGGTCATACAAAAGAACTCTTTTTAAATTTCTACCGACGTTTCGGCAAATTTATTGCCTTCTTCAGGGTAAAAATTTTCAGTTAGAATTCCTTTAGTAATTAATCTAGTTTAATCTGTGACATACCTACACTTGACGTGAGCGGTCGTAACGAACACCAAAAAAAAAATTCTCTAGGATATCCGCAAATCAGACTCAAGAGAAGGAACTTAATTTAGGTACAGAGTATAATGTGAGTTACCTATTTTACATTTTACAAAAGACTTATCTGATATAGGAAACAAAGATCCAACTCTTTCTCTTTAGAAAATTAAACATATTTAAATCTATTATTAAATCAGTTGGACGATACAGAATAATGGGCAAGTATATAAATTTACTAGGAATTTTGTAGAGAAATAAAATGAATTTGTCCTTATTTTTCCTTATTTGGTTGGAAACATATCATCCCATCCTTGAATAATTATTAATCGCTTAGAAACAATAAAAAATTATGACTATTGGATTTTTATGTAGGTATGTTCAATTATATTAACCATGCTGATTTGTATAAAACTTAAATTTAAATATAATTCTTAATTTTTTCCTGGAATTAGAATTTGAACCATCAGTTTTTACAAATAAACCATATGAAATCAGCGTTTAAAAATGCGAAATTTGAAAAAGCGGACATTCCAATTATAATAATGGATAAGGCAATGCTGAGGGCAAAAGATATCTTATTTTATGTGACTTCACAGTTCCAGCATATAAAAATTATATGTATGAGTGAGAGAATCAAAACTAAAGATTACGACACTTTTAAAGTAGTGTAAATTTTCTCAGAAAAAGTTTTAAACAAAAGTGGTAGGTCTATATAATTTTAATTAGTGTACATAATGAAGCTAGTTGGAGCCCCTTATTCAGATAATCATTAAAATGCTGAAGAAACTTTTCATTAAAGCGTACTTCTGGCCGGCCAACCGATTTCCATAAAAATCAGAGTTTGGGCAACATATATAATTCTTATCGATATTATATGGGTCTAAAAATCCTATAATGGTATAATATACTGAAAACGAATTTTTTGTATGATCCAAGCAAATAGCTTGGATAATTATTTTTGTTTGCTTTAGAGGAAACTTTGACCTGATCCCTTCATCGATGCACATTAATTTACCCAGAAAAAATGTTCGAAATAAAAGTGCTTTCCCATGAAATGAAAAGGACATTGTGCTTCCGATATAAGGGATGGTAATAGCTAAGTGTCGCGAACTGCAAAACTGAAATGTATTGTGGCACTGTTTTCGATTAATAGTCTTGGTCTTGAATTTTATTTGATATAATATTAATGTGAGTAGATATGATAAAGCATGTTTGTTACTAACCGCTGCTGTCTATGACACCTGCATATAAAGCTCGCCTCATAAAATTGGCATTACTTTACTTTTAGTTTACTTTTTACAAAAGCTAAAAAACATCGATGTTTTTCGAAACAATAACATTTTTCGAGAAAATCCATTTATTAAAGTGTACTTTTAGTTAACTGATTTTGACTAAAACTTATTTTCTACTTATTGGAAATAACAAATTTGAAATTGATAGCAACAAGAGTAAGGAAAAAGTTAATATTAAATATTCCTTGTATAATTAATTAATTAATCATCTTTTTTGAGATTAATTGTATTTATCACAAAATTTATTTATTTAATTGAACAAATTCAAAATAATATATTGCGTTAATAAGTGATAAACATTAATAAGCGAGGCCAGTTGCATTTTATTGATGCCCTCTTTTTTTGAGGACAAGTACTGTTTAATTACGGTAATCATAAATGATAACCTTTTGCATGATCTTGCAAGTATTATCAAGTAGCACAGTTAATTATTTTTGTTTTGAAAGTATAGTGATATATAATAAGAAATGTAGGCTAAGCTATTAATGTTGATGGTGTTTTGTCACATATGTACATCATTCAACTAGTCATTGTGGCTGCATTTTAGTATTTTATTATTATTATTTTGATAATAAAATAATACAGCTCATAAAAGTGATTTTTCTTTTTTCTTTTTATTTCTGACTGTATATATTGTATATATCTTATTACTTCCTATCAAATCTCTTCTAAATAAATCCAAACCAAATAAAAAAGAAAAATAATAAGATGTAATAATATAGTAAGTAAGATGACAATGTGTCGGAAAAATAAACGAAATGAGGTTTGTAAATAAATAAAGCTTTATAGATAGATAAGTAATGGTACCACTCCCTTGGGCTGTATAATATACAGCCCACGGTAATATTTTATCACTATCAATATTGAAGATATATCGCGAGTTCATTGACGTTTAAGTCTTTAGAAACAAGTCGTGTGCAGGAAGAATATGGATTAAGGAATTAGTATATGAAATTGTTTAGACTTTTTTCTGCATTTTGATCTTTGTGGAAATTGCGGTTAGAAACAGAGAAGGGGATGTCTGAGAGCTTCAGATTGGAGAGATCAGTGAATATGCTGGAAATTGGAACGCCGAGTTGAATCCCATAATTCTGTATCGTCCAACTAATTTAATAATAGATTTAAATAAGTTTTATTTTCTAAAAAGAGATATCTCTAAACAATTTCTTTATTTGCCTTCTAATCTCACGGCTGGTAAGAGGTAATGTGCGATCGCATCAACTTTTTTAGAAATCGAGTTTTCCGGAAATACATAAACTGAGATAATTTGAATACGAAAAAAATCTGGTGTGAAACACTCGCACTGCATACTCTTCCTCCTGTTAACATAATCTTTATATATAAAATGACAAATTTTCTTGAAATTTTAAATTTTACTCATTTGACTCATCTAAATACAGAGTTGGTGATGGGGGGGGGGACAAGAACGAGGGCCATTCAATAGGTAACGAGACAAATCACTGTAGCTCAAATACGATTTATTTAATCAATACAAAACTTTGGCTACTTTTCAACATAGTCCCCCAGCAACATATATACACTCGTCCCATCGCTCTTCTAATTTGTCTATGCCTCTGGCATAAAATCCTTTTGGTTGATCTCGAAGCCACTTTTGCACCTGATTTTTTAACTTCTTCATTGGATTGAAAATGTTTCCCACGTAGAACCTCTTTAAGGGGTCCAAACAAATGGAAGTCCGATGGGGCGAGTTTGGGACTATAGGGGGGAAGTGGTAGAATCTCTCACCCCATTTTCTTTGTGGGCGTCCGTAAGTTGTCTTGGAACCCATCTCGTACAAGTTTTCTTGTACTGCAACTTTGAATAATGTTATGGACAGTTCCAACACTCGCGTGCACTTCTTTTGCTGCTATCAGTTTAACAGTAATATGGCTGTTGTCCTGAATTAACGCATTAATGCGAAATTCGAGGGAGGATATAGCAACTTCAACCGGTCGTCCACTTCGCTGCTCGTCACATGCAATTACAGGACCACTTTTAAACTGTTGTACCCATTTGTAAAACGTTCGAACGGTTCAACTAATTATTTCCGTACACTTTCAACATTCTTTCGTGGATTTCACTACCTTTGATACACTCTGCAACTAAAAATCTAATCACTAAGCATTGTTCTTCCAAAGTGCAATGCTAGAGCCATTGTTAACTGAATACATTTGAGGTTATGGTTACCAAATACTCTCGAATAGCTGATGAGATACAAGGATGCCAACTTGACTATACTGAAAAACTATTGTATTGATTAAACAAACTGTTTCTGATCTACAGCTATTGGTTTCGTTACGTATTAAATGACCCTCGTACCAATCTACCAATCCAGACAAATAGAGAAGTCACAAAAGCGCGCCAAATAATATTAAACCAACTCTCCATATAACTTTGAAATTTAACTGCACGAATTCTGCACAACTATCTAAAAATAATTTTTTTCAAATAAAAGTGGAAGGGTTTAGAACTTGGCATTAATTTACCAAGTTTAAAGGAAATCGTTATAGTTATTTCCGAGAAAATGCCAAAAAACTGTTCTGTAAATTCGCACTTCCGGTGAACCGATTTCCTTTAAACCTAGAATTCTAGCAATGTTTCTTTTGAATATTATATTCGGGTGATGAATTTTGCCGGAAATCTTCTTGTCTGATGTGGTGGTAGTACTTCAGTGAAGTACATATTTGAGCTTCTTTCGACTTTTTGTTTTTGAGATATCTGTTAACACACACACACACACACACACACCATAAGACAATTCGCTAGAAACATTTTTTTCATATTCAGAGAATCCCCAAAACATGTATTTCCGGTGAAAACTCAATTTCCAATATTTGGCACGATCGCCATTTACTGGAGAAAGTAAAAATTATTTCGAAAATTTGATACGATCACAGTACTTTCTCTTACAGCTGTAAGAGAAAGTAAAAATGATGCTTTAAGATTTTATAGGTTATATAAACATTTCTATGTCATACAAATAAATTAGAAAACATATAAATACACGCTAAATGTTGATATAGTATAAATTATATTCTATATTATGATTGGAGGATATAAGTAATTGTTTTTAGTGTATTTATAGAATTTGCATTATTTTATCTTCCTCCCACCTTTATAAGAAGTTTGTCTGTATGTGTGTGTTTGTGTGTGTAAGGTTAATGAACTGTAAACGATGTTAGAGTGTGTAAGAGTGGCAACAGGGTGATGTTCCCATTACATAAACACACACATACACACTTGTATATATATAAATTTTCGTACACGTGTTATAAGAACTTTCTGGCTCATAGTAATAAATTGACGTGTAGGCGCGATAACTAAAACACACACGTATATATATATATATAAACCTGTCTGTGTTCGTTGAGGGTTAGAGCCAATATAAATAATCATCATTCAAAGCAGAGAGTAACGGCACACGTGACTTTAGTCTCCTATGAAAATCACCATGAAATACTACTACTGCAAGAATATCTGTGGGCGAAATGAAATCTTCTTTACTATGCATATGCTTAAAAATAGTTTTCAAAAAGGATAGAATAAAATGAAAGAATATAATAGGATTATAAGTGGGTTTAGTTGTAGATCTGTCTCCCCTCTGTTACTATTTGAAATGAGGGCACATCTGATTGTTACTTTCAGCTTGGTAATTTATTAGATTATGTCTATATCACTCCTTTGTCTCTCATATTCTCTAATTTTTCTAGTACTTTAATCTCTGCAATATATGCGTTTAAAGATAGATAAACAACAAATTTATCACTAGGTTCAATTAATATTTTCTCTGGTGAGGGGACAAATTAAATAATTATAAGGAAATATAAAACAATGCTGTTTCTACATTTTATTGATGCTTAAAAATATACCGGGTCAACATAAATACAAATCATATATATAAAATTCTTTGAAAATCTTTGAAACTTTTATTTTTGAAATTACACTGTTTTGCAATAGAAAACATAGAAAACTTAATTTTCAGAATCACCGCAAACGTATGTCATACATTCAGTACGATATTCTTACCCAGCCTAACTTAACCCAACCTAACCTAATCTATCATACCTAACTATAATCAAATTCTTTGAAAATATTTGAAACTTTTATTTTTAAATTACACTGTTTTGCAACAGAAAACATAAGAAACTTAATTTCCAGAATCACGCAAACGTGTGTCATAACTTCAGTACGATGTTCGTACTTGACCTGACAACCCAGTCTCCCCCAAACTCCATTCCACTGGAGAGCTAGAGAAACTTTACAAAGACGGTATGATTCCTATTTTTATTTTCTCTTACTCCTAGTAAGAGGAAGAATTGTAATCGTGTCAAATTTTCGATATCGAGTTTTCACTGGAAATATCCGTTTTGACGTCCCCTGAGTCTAAAAAAGTGGTTTTTAGCAAATGGTCTGTGTGTGTGTGTGTGTGTGTGTGTGTGTGTGTGTCTGTGTGTATGTGAACAGCGTAGCTCAAAAACGAAAAACCTTAGAAAGTTGAAAGTTGATATTCCGTTTAGGTATCACCATGGCATCTGACAGTGGGTCATCTGTGAAAATTCCTC
>JAAEAF010003935.1:0-18466 GCA_011037195.1 Triatoma infestans
AAGGTCCTAAACCTAATTTCCACACAACTCAAACAAGCAGTCATAAGATGGATGGGTGTTTCCTCCTCTGTCTCACAGACTCTACCAAATGGATCTGGTACGAATCCTCTTTACGTAGCGATGTCTCCTTAAACCACAATTCAAGGGATCCAATCACATGCTTGAGAGAGTTCCGTGAAAGACACTGCAACGTTTCACTAATAGCTTTGTCCGTACCCCCCCGATGAGCATCTTGGGCTGCAGACTACCAATTGTGCTCATCCATAAGGATGAATGCTGTAAGGCTATCCATAACTGGAAGCGTGCCAGACATGTGCTAGAAGACACGCCAACAGCAGGCTCAGGACCAATGAAAGGGAGAGAGGCGCCTAGTTTGCCAAACCTATCCACCTCATCATTCCCAAAAATCCCTATATGACCAGGAAGCAGCCCAGACTGGAAGCATATCCTTCAAAGTAGAAAGTTCTTTTAGAACATTCTAGCACCAACCTGGACGTGAAGACACATGAACTCAGCGCCTTCAGCTTAGCAAACTTGGCTTTCCGAGCACATAAAAAATACCTTTTGAGTAAGTGTTACATAACCTCTCAGCCAAGATACAACAAACAATAGCATAAACCTTAGTCTGGAAAACTGTGTTCCATTCACCAAGAGATACACTGCCAAAAGATCTCCGGTCTCAAAACAGACCACAGCTCTAGACCTACCATCCATTCTGGTGCATGTAACACCGGAGGTAATTATCAGGTATCACACCAGATGATCACAATGTTAACCAATCTTTCGTAGAAGACAACCTGACACTATAGTGTCAATACTCGAAAACAAACGTTACTTTATCTATTACTATACTTAGTAGTAACTATAGATTATTAATGTTAATGTTATTTTTGTTACAGCGTTCAATAAAAAATGGTTGATATCATAAAAAGCCAAACTTTTAACAAAAAAAAATGAAATAAATTTGTTCGCCTAGATATTGTTAATATTATCAATTATTTTCAAAAGAGAAATTCAATTTTTGATTTTGTTTTTTCAAATTAAAACAGCATCTAAAAAATTTATCTCCAGAGATACTGCCTTCTTTTAAATCCAACAAGTCTAATCGAACTCTTCTATTGTTTTGATTCTTTTCTCTATCATACACAATGGCTATTTCTTCTATTTTTAGGGTGAATGGGGACAATATTCTTTTATTTACAATATGTCAAATATGATTATAGATGTGTTCAGGAAGTGACTAGAAGGCTAAATCCACTGCCAAAAAGATCTATTCTGGCTCCCGTAGGTGTCAATGTAGTGGATTTGGGTGAATAATGATGATAGCCTTTTAACTACACCTTCATTTCATGTAATAGCGAATTCAGTTGACTACAGTTTAGTTAGGTTCACATACCTGCTATGTCTCAAGTTCGAAACAACCATCCTCACCTCCTATATTTAAATCAATATATGTATAAATACTATCGTTAAGAAATGAATTAATAATACATGTTATATTCTCTCAGTTCTTAGCCAGCATTGAACATGCGGTAGATTTCAACGCTCCGAAAACGTCATCAACTTTCAATTATTTCATTTATTTATTTTTTTGTGTTACCCATCTCACTGGTCGCAATCCGTTAGTTGGTGTATTGGTGTATGTATGTCTTCTTAATCTCCCCACGGAATCACGATAGCGCTATCGTGTTCTTGGCTTAGCTTTTTCAGGTGCTTTCCTTGAGTCTAAAATGGCCCGTGAGGAAATCCGTCAACATAAGAAATCAGATTTTTACTCAGACTGATTTTAATAACCGCCCAAATAGATCTTAGCTTGCTTCAATCTTGGGAGGTGTTTTCCAGAAATGTGCTCTCTTCACTTCCTCCACAATTATGAGCTGTTCCCGGAAATATTGGTCGCTTATCCTACAGAAAGGTTCAGACCCCATAACGGGGGAATGAAATGCTTTTTCTTGTCCTCTTCAGCGATCTCATTACATTCTACGCCAACATTCCCTAGCATCCAAAATAAGGAACTCTTATTATTTCTACCCCCAGGTCATTGTGTTTGCCGAGGCATTCCCGTACCGTTTTTGAGCCAATGATATATGAGCTCTGTGCTGGATCAAGGTTGAAACATCCGTGTACACACATACACACACACACACACACACACAAAACACATACACCTACATATTATATATATAATTAGAGGAGAGGCGCAGTGAGAAAGAGTCAGAGAGAAACCTTTCGCTAAAAACATTTTATCATAATGTTTTGGTGTTCGTTACGACCGCTGAATTAGATGTTGTAAAATGGTTGTTGAGGTCCATATTTACAACATCCATTTTACAACCTTTTTTTCATAAGTTGGGAACCTCAAAATATCTATTTCCATTTCAATTTCAAATTTCAATTTTGAAAATTTGCACGGCTGCAATAATTCCTCTTACCAACAGCATGATACATAAAATTACAATGCCTTTTGAAAGTGCCTAGCCACATTTAGTCTGCATGTAGTACTGTTAAAGTTCTTGAGTTTAAAAAATTTTATAACTGCGTTAAAAAAGGGTGATTACAGTTTGAATTTAAAAATGTTTTGTATCGTCTAGAAGATTTGGGATTTTCAAAATTTCCACTATTATTTTCATATCTTCAAATATACCTACATAAATTCTCTTCTTCTCTAATATTTGAATATTTTGAAACTTCGTATTAATTTTTAGAATTTTAAAAAGGGGAAGTTAAGTAAATATTGAAAATTCAAACTACGACTTTTCAATTAATTGAACTTTAATATATTGCGTGAAATTGAAATGATAATGTCACACTGTAACATTGTTATAAGTTTTGTACATAATGTTAATTCAGTGAAATGATTACAATGACCGTTATAACGGTTACAAAGAGGCCCTCGTAGGTGTCGGGGACAAGTATATAAAGTGTATGAATCAAGGTGATATATATATTATATATATGAAACGATTGTAGAAAATGACTGACGTACTATGCATAGAATAAGAGAGTAGTGATAACAAACCCCCTCTTTTACAAAGAGTCTCTTGTCCTACAAAACTCTCTGGGATTTCAAGAGAATTCTCCGTCCATGAAGAAGTGAAAAACAGGACAATGAGGGACAACACTTGCTCATATAAAATATTTGTATCAGTGTATATATAGTCACTCTGGACAGGAACTAACAGAAACAAAAGAAAAAGTAGAATGTTCCTACATATCTACAGATTGCTTTATAGAATGTGTCCTTTGTTATTCTTTGAAATAAGGCAGTCAATCTTTAGTTTTATTAAAATCAATTCTTTATGACTTTTAATTATTTGGAAATAAAATAGTGCATAAATATTCTTTTTTACCATTAAAAATAAGGTTTCATCAAGATTTTCTAGCTATTAATAGTTTTCTTTTCTGGACTACTAAATTTCTTGCCTGTTTTAATAGATGGTTGCTTCTTTTTCTGGTTCTTGCTTCATACACGTCTCTCGTCCAAACTCTTTGGTTCATTCTGAAGACATCCCGGAACTAGCAAAACTAATTTCACTTGTTAATTTTAAATTTAAATCAATATTTTATATAAAATACCTTCTTTTTATTTTAAATAAAATATTAATATATTTTCTGTTTTGCAGGGCGCTACATATGAAAGAGCACCCAGATTATAAATATCGGCCAAGGAGAAAACCAAAACCATTAGTACAGAAAAAGGAATCTGTGAAATTTAGTACATATCCAGTGGAAGCTGGTAGATCATTATTACCACCTCCACCGCCTCTATTAGAAACTGGTTCTGAACTAAAGTTGCCTCTCTTACCGCCCTTTCATTACCCTTTATACGACAGTAAATTAGCCGCAGATCTTGCACTGCACGCCTTTTATGGAAAATATTTTCCACAGGTAAGTTTGTCATGTTTATTTATCACTATTTAAAAAATATCCAATATTTCGATAGAGTATTTGTTAAACAACAAAATTTGTTAAAGAATTAGTTATAGCAAGTTTCTAATAAAATACTTTAAAAATCAATGCTCAAAAACTTTGGTTTTGCTCTAAAATAAAGCCCCTACTTTGCGATTAAGATAGATAATTACAAATAATTTAAACAGATTTTTGAAATGCGTTTGATTTAATCCAGGGCTTTGGGGCTTTCGGTATTCTAGGGTAGGATCTGAGTTACATGCAGTACCTCAACAGAATTTCTTTAATACTCTCCACGCCGGCCCATATTTGATGACTTTCCGTTGAGCTGAATAGGTCGTAAATACCAGCTTGGAGATTTGCTTTTAGTTTCACATTTTGTAGAATTAAATTAGGGGTAATAGAATTTGTCACAGTTTAAAATCTTCTTTTCTTTCATTCTGACCATTTTTTTTTAATTTTCCTCTTCCGTCAATGTCTGTACATTAATACAAATAATTAATGTAGTGTATGACGGAAACTTTGAATTTTGGAATTCAATATCTCTGCACGAACATGATGAAACAGTCGCCATAGCTGGTGGAAAATCCGAAACTCACCAGAAAATTACAAGAAAAGAGTCCGTCCTATAACGAATAGAAAGCCAGATTATTATACAGCTTGCAAATCTTTTAATTTTGCCCCTTGTCAAAATCCTTATTAGTAAAATTATATTATCGAAGTACTAAATATGTGGTCATTTTACTTACCATATTACACTTTATTAAAACAACTGCGTAAACACAGCTTTATCAAGCGTTAACTCTTGAGTTAACAATGGATGCGTGACGGCCATAATTCGCTATGTCGTTATGGCAGAAATGGATGCGGAGACCACATACTTACATGTGTGGCGCTACAGGGCGTGAGAAGAGGCCTACAAGATTCGTTTCTGCAGAACCAAGCCACACTGTACTGGGCTGCGAAGAGTCGAATTGTAGAGAAGGATTAAAAAAAAAAATAATTCGCTATGTAAGAACAATGAAATAATTTGCTAAGTTGCGTGTAACTTTTAAGTCCCACGATAAAAATACGCTATTTACTTTATTTAAATGTAAATTTATCACTTCACAATAATCTTTTCTTAAGATTCTTCCCATTTCATAACAAAAAATTCAAACGGGTCATACGGAAAGTTTTCAGCAAGGAGATTTCCAACGTATGAGCACGGAATGTGATTTGACTAAATGTTTTAAATATGCTGTGTTTGTAGATTATTATTTATAGCTGAAACTGATTACATCGATAGTATGATACATATAAATACTATGGGACACCGGAGGCCCTGTAATGTCCTTAGTTCCATTTTAAGCGACTTTCAAGCAAGAAAATCTGAAATTTCGTGTCATTACTTTGGTGTTCATGTTATTCATACTTTCAGCCTTATTCATAACACCTAACAATGGTATAATCTTAAAATTCATCATTATTTATTGTACATTTTTAATAAAATGTAAGTTCCATTTCGATATAGTGAAAGGTGGAGAGTCCTGAAAATGCTAGATGAAGACTCGCCCATCTCACCTTCATAGTTGTCTTTAATTCTGTCCAATTATAAGTACTTCAACCATCGTCAGGGTTGAGTAAGAATGTTGACTCTCATAGTCTGGATAAACCTAATTCTGACGATAGATATCCTAAACCAAAGCAAACAACGATGGGATTACCTTTCGTATATTACCAAGTATATTTAATTTTTCTTAAAAAGTTATCAAAACTTTTGTTTTCTTAAGGAACAAATGTTCGGTTACATATATATTATTTATTAATGCTGCTTCTTAACTACTTGCCTAAGTCATTGTTTAGTATTGAACTTCATATTGTGTACAAAAACAAGATTTGCAGAGAAAACAAAAAAGCTTAAGGACCTTATCAAAGACAAGCAAAACTACTATTCAAACATATTCCAGTAAAGTCTATTGCGGAATACATATGTCCCCACGATATCTTATGGACCGCCCTTTGTAAATAATGAACTTGTTAAAATAACTAAGAAATTTTAATACAAACAGATGACTAGCATTAAATAAACAGAAGTATGCTTGAGAGTAGATCTGGTTATAGATTAGTTGAAAGTACTAAACTGAAAATAATTAGCACATAACCCCCCCCCATATCCCCTAATTGTTATTAACTCTTCCAATAACTTTTCGAAGTAATAAACGAGAAAACGTTTGGCTAAAAAAAAAAAACATTTTTCAGTTTCTTATTAAAATTTATTTGATTTCAAAAGATCCGCAATGCTGTTTAATATTTGAGACTTAATCCATGCTTTAATTGCATGCCTATTCTCTCAACGGTTTCGGATTTTTCTCCAAAAACACTCTCGTCAGAAAGCCTGCTTTGCCAAATACTTTAGAAAAAAGCAAAATTAGTTAAATACTAAAACAATTCTTTGTCCAGACTTCATATTTTACAAGAAAAACAATTTGTCTATTCCTATGCAATTTTTGTGCAGGCAATGGCAGCTGCTGCAGCAGCTACATGGTCATCACCTTGCGGTTGTAGTCCAACAGCAGGACCGACGTCTCTAGATAGATCAGCCAGTCCTAGTCTTCAAGAACAAGTAGATAGGCCGCAGCACGTTATATGAAGGCCGCTCCCAGTCTTGCCCGATCAAACGGCAGGACTGGGACCAAGACTATGGCCTTGGTGGACAAATACACCATCTAACGGACAAGATGGACATTCACCCCCTCCACCAACTGGTGCACCGCCCCCGCCTAGTATACATCCAGGACATCCATCAACAACGACCACACCACCACCGCCTCCATCGCCGCCTCTAAATACTGATGGATAGAGGTGCTGTTGATCTGTATGTGCAATAATATTTTGGACACTGAAAAAAAAAAAAAAGTGATAAATATCTCTTTGATAATTATTTAGCTGTTGAAATTATTGTAATTAATATTATTACGTTTTATGGTTACTCGTGTGTGTAAATATTTTAAAAACTCGTTTAAATATAGATTATTAAATTATGTTATATAACAATTGAAAAGTGATTTATTTCAATTGGTAAACCTTTCCTTTATTTACTCCTTTTCCATAACTGGAGCCTATATTCGCCTTAAATCTATTTCTTATCTTATAATAGGATCTTTTCAAGTGTGATTATTTAATTTTATCTTGCAAGTTTTTTTTTAAAGAACTCGTAAAATCATATAACACAAATTTGATACTCCTTTTCTTGAAAACATTTTTTTGTTAAAATTAACTACATCCTTTCTTCCAAATTACCATTTCAATAAATCGTAGAATTTCTATAAATTAATATATATATAATATATATAATATTTAGGAAAAATATGTTACAAAAATTATGACTTTAAGTAAAATTTAAATTTGAATTTAAGTGTTTAAGTAAAAGAAAATTGTGGAAGATATTTTGTGTAAACTATTGACAACAAATTTTTTTTTGTTTCCTCTTTTCCTCTAAGAGGAAGTCATCAGATTGCATCGTCAGAGTTTAGAAATTATGTTTTCACTGGATATATACATATTTTTAAATATATTGAATAAGAACATCGTATTAAGTTTGTATATCACCATGTGACCGATACACAATTTTTCGTTGAAAATAGGTCGAACGGAAGGACAATTTACTAAATGATTTTTCCCAATTTTTCGAGAATTTCTTAAAAATGGCAGCTGCTACTTTTTAAAAATATTATTATTATTATTATTACCAACCTCGGGTGGGCTATATCCCGGCACTGCAGCCAACAGAGGCTTATTGTGCCACCCCCGATAGTTCCTAGTAGACAAACCCTCCCTCCTTAAGAAGTTTGAGGGCCTTCACCACCAGGTCATTTTCAGCTACTATCTCCTCAGGTCGCAAAATACCAAAGGTTTCATACCTCAATTTAATTATTGCAACGCAATCAAACAACAGGTGGGAGGCTGTTTTCTCCTCTTCCTGACATAATCTGCACAAGGATTCCGCTCGAATGAGCCCTACCTTGTACAGATGTTTCCTGAACCTACCATAAATACCCGTAAATAGAGAAATCTGGCTCCTACTCAGACAAAGAGTCATTTGGGTTCTTCGTTTACACAGTCCTGGCATCATCCTTTTACTGTGTATAACACCCGGGCTTCTCCCTCCAGAGCTCTTCATGCTTCCTGCGACACCACTCTCTAATCGCTGCACGAATTGCTCCGCCAGTTATCCCCAGGACCGGCTCTGGACCAATGAACGGAGTATTAGCGCCGTTCCTGGCCAATTGATCAGCTCAATCCCTGTATGTCCACGCACCCATAGCAGCTCGAACACCTTGTTGTGCCTGGTGAGTCTCGACAATGCCTCTCGACATTCTTTCACTAGGGATGAGGTAGTTCTGTAAGCTTTAATATTATATAAACTTTTGTTTTCTCTTACGCTGCCATGACTTCGGCTATTCAGCCATTCTTCACCACGCGGCCCGCTGCGCTGGCGACTGATGTTCGTTTAGTGAGAACAATCTCAAACGGCGAACAGCTTCATCCCGCTCTATAAACAAAACTATCACATTAAAAAAAAAATCCGAATAAACCCAGAAGCCTCTACAGTTCACGGCAATGGGCACAATCTGTCTGTAAGGAGTGATCATTGCTCAGAATCTAGCAGCGTACTAAGATACCTCTAGGTATCCAAGACGTACCAAGACGTGCCTTGAAAGGAAAAGGAGGTTTGATATTTACAGAAGCACTAGAAAGAGCAAAATACATTTTGATATCACTTACCATTATATTATAGAAAGTATCATTTTATTGACTTTTTCTCAAGCTTTCCTAATTTTCTCAAAAAAAAAAAAAACTTCAACTTCTTCAACTTAAATTTAGAATTTAGCTAAATTATATAGGTCTAATGGCCCATCAGTTATTGCTAGAAATATTTTCTCAAAAAAGAGATATTTCTGGGTAGTCCTGAAGATGCAGTCACATTAGCCTTTCTCTCTAAAGATACTCTGAACAAATTACCTGGTTCCAATATCAACACGGTGAACAGAACTTTAGACGAGTTTGTTGTAATATCGTAAATACGATAGGATTAAAAAGAAATAGATTTTTTTCAACGTAATCACATCATGTTTTTTATGCCCCTAAACAGGAAATAATGCTATTTAATGCATTATCTATATGAGTGAACAAAATAAAAACGGAAAATAGCAAAAAACCACAAACTATATAAGTTTATGTATATATAATCCCCCATTAATGAGATGCAAGGGAACTTTAATAAAAATTTAACTCTCAAGAAATATAATTATAAAATATAATAAATTATAGAGTTAATTATAGTGATGGTTAGATTACATATATCCGAGCCAAATATTATTTGAAACGATTACATTGCCGGCCGAAAGAGAAATAACGTTTTATAAATACCAATAATATTAACAAATTTATACCGTAAATTCGTTAAAAACACGAGCGAAATAGTTACTTCTTTGACAAGAAAGAAAAGGGCCACGTTTACACACTCGAGTTTCAAAAGCGCTCGTATGGTTAACTGAAAGAGAATTGTAAAGACATTTTTTATCTAGAGTTAAATATTATATTATTTCTGCAATCGTATTAAATTGTTTCTTAATTTATATGAATAGGTATAAAAAAAAAAAAAAAATGTGGAAACGTGCAACTACTAAGAATATATTTTAATTCAAGTCAAAAATACCCTCCTCATCATCATAATCTGTTCCGTTTGGTTATAACCTCAAAAATTCACTGTATCTGGGGATTTGTTTTGATCTTATTTTCGCGTATTGCCGCTAGATGTCGGGCTAAGTAGAATTGAATAATGTTACTTTCACACACTAGTGAGAGAAAGTAGAACTTTAGCCACTGATTTTAGTGAAATAATTTCAACCATTATTCAACTGTTGTGGAAAAATAAATATTTTTTTTTTCGGGAAAATATATTTAGGAGATTTTGAATGACCTTGCGACGATAAGTTAGATTCTAACGGTCATTTCAGTATTATGTTTCAGTCTCAACACATTAATAAGGCTAAGTAACATACATTAAAATAAAATATCGATCTCTTACTCCGGTTAATACATTATATATATAAAATGACAAAGTTTGCTTAAAGTCAAATTTTATATATTTATCTTAACAAAAATCGAGAGATCGTAAGGGGATAAAAGTACCTACCTACTAACCTTGGCAAGTACAGATGTGAGTGTCGCCCAAATAGAGCGCACCAAAAACATTGACCCAACTGCATATAATATTTGAACTTTAACGTCACAATTTCTCCAAAATCAATTTATTTGGAAAAATATTTTGGAGAAATATAATTGTAAGTGATACATTTACATCACTGTGCAGTTAAATTACGAAGTTTAATGGAAATCATAAATTCTACGTTTTCGAGTAAATTCCAACAAATTCAAAAACCTGTTCCATAAAAAAAGTACTTCCGGTGAACCAAATTTTCTTCAAATTTTGAAGAACTAGCAAAGTTTGTAATGTATGTATGTTTTTTTACTTTCTCTTACTCCTAGTAAGAGGAAGTATTGTAATCGTGTCAAATTTTCGATATTGAGTTTTCACCGGAAATATCCGTTTTAAGGTTCCCTGAGTGCAAAAAGTGGTTTTTAGAAAATGTTCTGTGAGTATGTATGTATGTATGTGACCAGTATACCTGAAAAAACGAAAAACCGTAAAATTCAACTTGCTATCGTTAGCTATTACATGGTCTCCGACGTAGGTTATCTGACAAAAATTCCTCACCAGAAGTTACCACTTTACTAATTACTTTTTTTTACTATTTTGCGGATTTTTCTGAAAAATGGCTCCAACGATTTTCTTCAAACATGTATATCAACTGCACATACTAACAGCTACAACTTTTATTTGAAACATTTCTCGGGAAAATTCATTTAAGGCAAAGGAGGGTGGGGTTAGGTTTTCATCTAAGTGCTATTTCAGTTTATTAACAATTCTATTATCTAAATAATGTTAATTAGAAATTAAATATGTTGTTGAAATTCCGAGTTTGAAAAAAAAATCGGATAACCGGAAAGTCGCGTTTACTTTACCATTTTACCTAAATGATTTTTTTCCCCTTTTTCGCGGATTTTTCAAAAAAATGGCTGACGATTTTTTTGAAACTTATATAAACTAAACATGCAATGATCTACATCTTTTTTAAAGCATTCCTTGGGAAAAATTCATTTAAGGGCACTTTTAGTGGAGGGGTGGGGTTACAGCTTCCTCTAAAGTGGTATCATAGTTGATTATACAATTCTATCATCCAAACAAAATTAATTAGAAATAAATAGATAGCCTAAATTCCAAGTTTTAAGAAAGTTTGTAAGCCGGAAGTGCGCTTTTACTGAATAGTTTTTCAGTTTTGACGAATTTCGTTATATTTGGTACACAAACTATAATAACTTTTGTCAATTATAATTTTAGGAACAGGAGTAAGAGAAAGTTGTGTGAGTGTTTCACACCAGATTTTTTTTAATTTAATGGGCGTTAACATCTATGGTCATTGAAGCTCGCTGAAGCCCGGAACCTTTTCAGTGCACTGCCGGCCTCCGGACAGTCTTCTCTCGTTACAGGTAACACTGTACATCACCGGACAGTGAGCTGTAGAGGCTGCTATGAAGAGAAAAGAAAATCTAAAGGTACCACGGCTGGATTCAAACCCGGAACCTCCGCGTTGCTAGTCCAATATGCTAACCTCTTAGCTTATATTGAAATATTATGTATTGGAGGGTTTAATAAAGAAAAGAAAATCAAAATAGAAAGTAATTAAATAATTATAATTTATAATTTAAATCTTCTTGAAAGGGATCTCGTGAGGTCTGTGTTCACCTGAACTAGCAGAGGATGTAAACAATAAATAATACATAGATAATTATTACAATGTATATATTTAATAATAACAAAATAAGTGAAAATAGATATGGAATAAAATCTTGTCTTTAAGATAATTAATTTAAGAAAATGAGAGGAATTAATTTATAATAAGACTTACATATATAAACTTGGCTGAAGGTTGGGTTTGCCCTGTGTCACTACTATACATTTTCGGATAGCATTCCTTTTTTTACGTACACAGATTTTCATTATTACCTACAAATTTGATTTCCCAAAGGTGTGCACATTACGCGAAAATAAAGTAAAGTAATGCCTATTTTTTCAGGTGGGCTTAACGTCCAACTACCAAATTAGGTGTCGTGGACGGGGGCGGAAGCAATTACTTTACTGTTAATATTTTTCATACCAATAAAAAAATTTAGCAGTTATAATACGCGGAACTCGAACTGGGGTCCTCCCACTTACAAGTCCATGCTCATAACCACTACACTAACACCCGCCCATCAAATTACAGGATATTAATATTATATAGGCGGTAGGAGGGGCGGGTGTTGGTCTAGTGGTTATGAGCATGGACTTGTAAGTGGAAGGACCCCAGTTCGAGTCCGGCGTATAACTAAATTTTATATTTGTTTAAAAAATGTTAATAGTATGTGCTTCCGTCCCCGTCCATGACACCTAATTTGGTAGTTGGACGTTAAGCCCGCCTGCAAAAATAGGCATTACTTTACTTTTTTACTTTATAGGTGGTAGGACTATATATTACACTGAAGTGGCACTTTATAGGAAGCTTAGCCCCCCAGGACATAGAACCGTTCAAAAAAGCAATTTTTCTGGGATTATATGTTTCAAATAATAGTTTATGTGTGTAGATAATAATGAAAAGTTACAAGAAAATCGTTAAAAAATTGTGATATCTGTGCAGCTACCTTACGAGTTTTAAATGAAATTTTCTATAGACAATTCCAAAAAAAACTCAACCTACTACGTGAAGATGCACTTCCAGTTAACCGAGCTTCAAGAAAATCACGAAAAACTGAAAAAAAAAACAAAAAACATTCAGTCTAATTTCAGATTCAGTTACCCTGTACTGGATGCCGGGACATGTCGGCGTGGAAGGCAATGAGGTAGCAATACCCTGGCAAAAGAAGCGCTGTATCTCCTCTCATTGAGCCAGAGCCCTTTTGAGGAGTAAGCGACCAAGTATTCTTAGAAGAAATCAAGAAGGAGGAGGTGGCGAAAAGAGCTCGTTTCTGGAACACCATCCTGGGACTGAGGCAGGCCAAGGTCTGTCTGGGTGGATATAACCAGGAAAGGTCGAAAGCCTGCATTAATCTGAGTAAGAACAGGATTCGTATTCTTACGGGATTCCTTACGGGGCATTGCAGACTCAGGAGACACCTGAGGAAGCTTGGCCTAGAAGATGATGATAGCACATGCACATTCTGTGGGGAGATGGAGGAAAATCCAATACATCTCCTCACAGACTGTGATGCCGTCATTCAAAGAAGATTCAATAGTCTGGGCCGTTACCAGATAGGGGAGGAGGAAATACCCACCCTAGATTTTTGGGATTCC
This sequence comes from Triatoma infestans, assembly GCA_011037195.1. Lineage (NCBI taxonomy): Eukaryota > Metazoa > Arthropoda > Insecta > Hemiptera > Reduviidae > Triatoma > Triatoma infestans. Next base: position 13,346 of record JAAEAF010003935.1, read on the forward strand.
TTAGGGAGCTCAACCTGGAGAAGGCGCTGTAGATGAGCTTAGCTCATCCTCGGCACCAGAGGAGGTACAATAGATTTCAAAAAGTAGTCGCAGTACAGAACCCTCGGGGGGGGGGAGGAATACCAGATTCAGTCATAAAGTTACACTTCCGGTTGATGGATTTTGCCCGAAATCTTCGTGTATGTTCGGGGTATTATCTAAACGGTATAACAAGTTAGAGTTTTCTGTGACTTTTCGTTTTTGAAATATTCTATTAAAACACACACCACACACCCAGGCTATTCGGTAAAAACAATTTTTTTTCTTATTCAGGAGCCTCCAAAACATCTATTTCCGGTGAAAACTCAATTTCAAAAATCTGGCACGATCGCAATAGTTCCCCTTATTAGGAGTAAGAGAAAAATAAAAACTTGGAGTTTAGAAAAAATATTTGTTTCTTTAGAAAACTGGAAGAATTGCAGGAAGAGAAAATAGTGTAAGTAATGATTTTTGTACTTCCTATTATAAGAAATTTTATTTTTTATATTTAATTATTTTTTCCTACTAGGTCATAGTAAAAAAAAAAAAAAAAAAAAAATAGTTACGAAGTCTTGTTTTATTAAAACAAATTAAAAAAAATATTTTATAATGCTATGAAAATATCTTGATATTTCTTTTGCGCACCGTGCATTCAGTAGGCATGGTTCAACAAGATGAGGTGTATTATGGTAGTAGATTTGATTCCCGGACTTGGAATTTATTTGATATTTATTAATCTGAGTAGTATAAAGTATGTTTGCTGTCCGCGTTCTTATCGATAGTTAGACTTATAGTTGAAAAAAAAATCAGCAACGTAATTATTATTTATTATTTATTTATTTATTTATTTATTGCATACAGGAATAACATTCCTTTTGCAAGGAGTTTGGTTTACAATATACAAAAATGATATGATATTTATAATACATAATACATAAAAGAAATAAAACTCATGACTATGTCATAAACTGAACCAGATGTTATTAACAAAATAATAAATGAATTAATTAAGCAGAAAGAATAAAACTCCTAATTCTTAGGGCATTAATAGCGTATTTGTAAATTGCCTTTATCTTTGAGACGGACCCAACCTTGAACAGCTTCTCGAAACAGGTGGATTCAGTATCCGAGTCAGCAAGATATGGATTAAGATACTGTTCTCTAAATGGTTGTGAAAAGGAATTTGCTGCGTTGAGTTGTTGTTTGTTTGTGGTAGTAGTTGGTGTAGCACGAGCGGTTTAGTAAAAGGCTTGTGCTTGTAAGTTTTAAGAGAGATAAGTAATAAGAATAATTAAGAAAACACTGGTAGATTAAATTAAATATATTCTTTAAAGAAATTTAAAAATTTTACAATATCACAACTATATCTTAATAAATCAGATGTTTAACTAGAATAAATGCAAATCTCTATCACTGGCACTAAGTTTAAGAGAGCGTTTCCTGAAGTATTCTGCTTCGGTGTCTACAACAAACTATATTCTTGTTAGAAGGCAGAACGCAGACTGTTCGAAAGAATACCTTCTCTTACAAAACAGTTGGCCAAGTGGTATTGTATTAATTTAACGGATTCTTGTGCCTTTGTCTCCCTAATAGCAATGACCTTAAATTACAGTACCTCTAAAACACATTATTTTTGCCAAAATTATTTCATTTAAAATATTTTTCAAAACTATTTATTTTTGCATTTCTTCTTCCACTACAGTTGCAATGCGTGACAGTAGAAGAGGATATGTAAAACAGAGTCCGGTACCTTGCAGATCAAACAGAGATTGCCCTCATCGAAGACAAAAGAGGAATCCTCGACATAGATTCTTGAACACTTTAGATTACATAATCGAAGCTGAATAATCAATCTTATTTTAGTAATAGCACAGTTCCAATCTAAATAAGACTCCTCGCTTCCCAAGGCACTCACAAGTCTATATAAGTAATTGTATCTACTGTTTAAAACATTATGAATGTCTATCGAATGGCAATCGTTCTGAAATTTTTCAATAATTATTCGATTTGTTCTTCTTGAGTAGGTGAAGGTCACGAGAGGCCAAAATATCCAGACAACCAATTGAAGAAAACAAGGACTTCAATATATTTATCCAAGTAATATTAATGTTACTAGAATGCAAATCCAAGAGAATATTCAGGCAAATATAGGGCAAGCGACTAGGGGGCATTTCGAGTAATTTAATTAGTAAACAGACCATACTTTTAAATATATTCACCTTAAATGGATAAATCTCACATTCCAGCCGGAACAAATACATTTGTGTGTTTTTTTGGGAGGTTATAAATTTGTTTCAAAAATTGCAGCTGTTTATTTCAAGGCTGTCCATGTAAGGTAGAAGCCCATATTTCACTAGAATTAATAGAACAGTAGAGTTAATTATAGCATTCAGAAGTTTTAAACGGGATTTATTCAGATCAGGAACATTTTTCCGTGGTAGCCTGCTTCATTTTGTGGTCATCGACCGGTTTCGGGCGTTCGCCCATCTTCAGGATGCGTTTTTCAGACAGTGTGACAACACAGACTTGCACAGAGCAAACTTAGTTTTCACACTAACTCACTGTGCTATTAGTGTGAAACCCAAGTTACTCTATAGATCTGTGTTGGCACACTGTCTGAAAAATCGCATCTGAAGATGGGCGACGCCAGGAAACCGGTCGATGACCACAAAATGAAGCAGGCTACCCGGAAAATGTACCTGACTGCTTTGCCCCTCTGCGGACCACCACACAACAACAAAACTGGATTTATTCATATTTGCCTTACGAGTTAATCAATATACTCTTCACCTTGATAACTGCTATTTTACCTCTAGAAAGGAAATATATATTCCTTACGACAGTAAAAAAATTATAATTACGTAATATTTATAGAAAGATTTTAGGAAAGTTTGTGAATTATGAATGTCCGTTTCAATAAGGGAAAGTCATGGGCGTATATCACTTCCAATTTTTCTTTTTAATGAACCATTCACTGTGTTTAAAATTAGTACGTATATGCTGTAGCAAATGCTCTATACATAACAATTTTTATTCTGAACATAACAATTTTTATTCTGAACAATATTGTTTACTTTTTTTAACTCCGTTATTAAGAGATGAAAAAAAAATCCACTTGGGACAATCGTGCAGAAAATCGGGGACACTGAGATGTGATGATATACAGTCTATTTCCGGGGAAAAAAAAGATATGTGTTTGTATGTATGTATGTCTGTATGCAAGTCTGCTAGGCAGATAGAAGAGAGGTTGGTATATTATAAGTTAATGTGTGTTGGACTGGACTTGATAAAGAGGGCACTTATAGGCAGAAAGTAAAGAAGCTAGGAAGACCTTCTGCATCTACTAACATAACCAATAAACACTGGCCTTCGAACATTTCTACCCACCAAACCAACCATTCTATCCCCCCCCCTTTCTTTTCCCCCTATATATATATATATACTTCACTTTTCCCCATAGATACTCATCTCCGTATTTCCTATACGTCTTTCTGACCGCAGATTTATACATAACGCTGTAAACGAAGGCCCTTTCCTTTCCACTTACTATGGGCTAAAAACAGTTTCTCAACCTCTCACACACACTCTCTCTCTCTTTTTCTAGACTCTTTAACACATCGAAAGTCGTCGAATACCTTATCTGTGTCCGCCATTCTTGCCCGACCAAGGCCTTTCAGAAATTTATCGCCTTCTATGGGTAAGAATTGGGATTTACTCCTTACATTTACACCCTCCCCACCTATACTATATATGATTCAGTGCTTGAAGCTTTTTCCCTTCTAGCTTTTCTTTAGGAAAATAATACTAGAGTACCCCTTCTTTTATTTTATGCTGAATTGAATTTTTTTTTTATATAACAAATATTTCTTTAGCAGATATATTATATCATGCTTTATATTATTAGGCTAGATCTTCACAAAGTAGGGAGATCCCACCTCAGACCTCCTCTGTTGATCATACAAACGTATTTATACAATTATGTAATTTTTACTTTCTGTTACTTCGTGTTGCAATCGTGCCAAATTTTCAAAATTAAATTTTCACGGAAGTACGTAATTTTAGGTCCCTTAGTGCAGACAACAATTTTATTTTAAAAGACCAACTCTCAACTTTCTTCTAATCCTATTAATAATAATAATAATAATAATATAAAAAATGACAAATGTTTCGTAAACTTCAATTTTTGCTCATTTAGCCTAACATAAATATATAGGTGGTGAGGGGAGGGGAGGGGAATACCAATATTTATTTGAAATTTAACGCTACAAATTCCATCATAAAACTATGTCAAATCTCGTACTTTTGACATTGGAAAATTGGTACAGATAAAAATATGATAGGTTTAGAAAACTGTACCGTTAGCATTCCATATTTAGGGTCTACGGGGGCAGGCATAAAGTTAAAATTAAGGCCAGCCTAGGGAAGTACGCCACGGTCTTTCAGGCTGAAGTCGTGGCGTTGCAACTCTGCGCTTATAAGGCAAAGGATAGTGGGTAGAAGAGTGGCCATATACTCCGACAGTCAGGCAGCCCTGAAGGCACTTTCCTCACACCAAATAGTCTCAAGACTGGTGTGGGACTGCCTACTTGCCCTCACCGAGGTGGGTACTCGGAATAAACTGACACTCGCCTGGGTGCCGGGACATGCGGGGTTCCTGGGCAATGAGAGGGCGGATGCCCTAGCGAGGGAGGGCTCGCAGGATACCTTTATAGGCCCCGAACCCTTCTGCGGCTTGTCCAGGAGCCTCATCCAAACTTCTATCAAGGGGTGGATAGAAGATCAGCGTCTGCGTTGGTGGAGGGAACACCAGGACAGAGGCAGGCAAAGCTCTTCATTAAAAGACATTTGCCTAAATTTACCAAAGACCTACTGTGCCAAACCCGAAGGGATATAAGGTTAATTGTGGGTCTACTAACAGGGCATTGTAGGCTGAATAGACACATGCACCACCTACAACTTGCGGATAGTGCGGTATGCCGATTCTGCAAGGTAGAGGAGGAGACCCCGGCGCACATCCTTTGTGAGTGCGCCGGCCTGGCGAGGATTAGGTTTCTTCAATTGGGGACGGGCAATCCCGAAGCTGGAAGCTTCATGACGGAGCCG